>CM071569.1:222881024-222951540 GCA_036426205.1 Ascaphus truei
TCCTCCACCCCTTCAGCCGCTCTTCGCCTTCCTGCCCCCCCCCCTTCCTTCCCGCCTCTGCTTTCGCGCCCGCCCACCCGCCTCTGCCTTTTCACCCGCCCGCACTCCGGCCACCTCTGCCTTTCACCCACCGCCGCACGCACTCAACAGACACCTGCCACACTCGACACACACCTGCCGCCACTCACATACCCGCCACACACCTGCTGCCTCCCACCCCTACGCACCGACATCACTGACCCGCCGCCTCACACCCTAGCAGGACCCCCACTCACAGACACCACTCACAACCCACGTGCCACCCGCCGCCTCACACCCTAGCGGGACAAATGCCTCACATTTTTACATCTGTTATGTCACCAAAATATACATTGTACTGTGGTGTGTTTACAATAAAATATTTTTAAACAACAACATCGTATTACATTTTATTACAACATTATTATTCTTTATCATTCTTTTCAACATTATTATCCAACCTTTACAACAAATAAGTCACCTATTGTTCCACGATTTATAAATAATACTACCTATTACGCATTTACATCCCGGGCAACGCCGGGTATATCAGCTAGTATATATATATATAATTAAAATATATGTATGATTAAGCAATCTAAAAGAAAATAAGGGGTAAGGAAGGGGGGGGGGGAAGGAAAGAAACTCTCACTTCAGCTCAATAAACAAAATAAATTAAATTGATAACAAAGGTGCAAAAGGGGATAGAGAACGGTTATGAAATTAGGGGAAAGCACACCCTTTTGAAAGTACTCATTGTAAAGTGTGATATGATGAAAAACGTAAAATAAAACTTTATTGATATATAAATGTTAAAATAAAAGTCAATAAATGCATATAATTAGAACTACCTAAATTATATAAAAGTGAATAAATCACTACGGTGACTAAACATATAAGACAGACCAAAGTGCTAAATACATAAATGACTAAAACTGAAACGAAGGGGAAATCCTTAACATTAAATTACATTAATAATAATTAAAACCTCAATAGGTCACAGTGGATGGTGGATAACCCCTAGGTACAGCACTAGAAGTAATTAAAAACCTGTATATCATAAACAGGTCGCGTGAGACTGATAGTGTTAATGTTTAAAAATAAATGACGTATCCTTATTCCTACAAAAAACTTGCAGTTGGTACAAAATATAGTAAAATAAAGTACCTCATATGAAAGCTATATTACATAGGCGCACAAGCTGTGTTGAAACGCCTTGAGGCATGAATCAAAGTTCGTATCAAATTACAGCCTCATTAATGAATGAACAGATTACTATGTTTTAGTTCCGACGATCTCATTGGCTCTAGTCCCAAGTGATGGTTCCATTTTGGTTTTCTTGACGTCATGTTAAAGGTTAATGAAGCAAAGTCATTCTGATTGGCTGGCTTCATTTCCTTTAAATGATGTCAGCATTTTTTTTTTCCTTAACCAAAATCACATGCTTTTCATGGACCAATCAGGACCGTGAGAACCATTTGATGCAAAATGTGACGTCATAGGCCTATAAAAGCCTATGTCGTCCCATTTTACAGGTAGACGCTGTGGGGATAGGACCTCCCCTCAGAAGAAGATGGCCAGTGCGTCGCAGAAGAAGAAGATGAAGAAGCCAGAAGACCCCGCAGACGGCAAAGAAGACCCCGAAAAGAAGACCACAGACGGTATGGCTTATAAAAGACACGCAAGAAAGACACCACATTGGATTACAAAGTTTTTTATTTATGGGTTCCTGGTTCCTGTCTTTGGTTTTGTTACAGATGTAGCGGTTTAAACGGAAGTCGGTCATAGTCATCTAATGGTAAGTAAACTAAAGAATGTATTTTATTTATGTGAACTGTGTTTTTGATTTTTTTTTTAAAAATGTCGATCTATTTTTTTTACTGTCCATTTAATGCCCATGACTGATGTATAATACAAGAAAAAATGTAATTAACATTTGCAAAAAACCCTTAATTAACATGTATGTAATAGCTCCATGGGGAGATTATATAAATATATATAATATATATATATATTAATTATATATATATATATATTATATATAAATATCCCTATGGAGCTATATACTACACGTTAATTAAAGGGTGTTTTGCAAATGATTAACATTTTTTCTTGTACTAGTATTCCCCTGTGGTTAGAATTGTGTGTGTGAAAGTTTTTTTATAATGTGTTATGTCATTTAAGATGATGATGGTTGCATGGGTATATGTTGGGACACTGCCTTGATTTTTTATTGTGGCTTATTTGGTGAACTTAGATTGTGTATGATCGTGTTAGTTAGAAATAGATTTGTTTTTGCTATGGATTTGTTTTTGCATAACAATATTGAATATGGTTTTTGTTTTGGATTTTCTTCTAATGTATTTCGGATGCCATAAATTGTGTGTTGGTAATTTATTATTGTCTACTTACTTTGTTTATATTGCATGTTTACTTTCAATCGTGTATTTGTTTTGGACCTTTGATTGCTATTGTGTACATGATGGAAATATTATTTGCATCATGTACAGATTGTTCAATTGTATGTTGTATTGCAATTTACTGGTTTGTATAGGTGCTTGCTGTATTCTCTTATGAGATGTGTTTTAATAGTAATTTGGCTTTGTTTTAATTTTGTCTGTGATGTTGTCAATTAGAGATCGGAAGTGTTCAATTCGTACTTGGATATCCTTTACCATTTCTTTGTAGATTGCTTAATCATACATGTATTTGAAATATTTATATATATATATATATATATATATATACTTCTCCATCTCTCTCTCTCTCAGCATCTGCTTTTAGCTTTTCGTGTTTCTGTTTCTCTTCTTTCGCGTTGGCTGGTTGTAAACCACGTGAACAGAACCCCTCACTCGTCCAGCATCCCGCCCTGGTAGATATACTGGGGTACAGCTCCTTTGGCCTGTCTTAGCCCGGTCTCACCCCTAGTCTTGTCCCCATTATCTTCCCATCCTCCAAGCGCTTCCACTGCAGCAAGGGATTCTGGGAAATTACATGCAAATGAGCACTCAGTGCCACCTTTTGTCTCAAGCTCATATTACACAAGCAAATCCTCAAGCCAATGCATGCTGTTTTAAACACAGCTTTTAGACAGAGGCTGGGATGAGATGCAAAGCCATTAAATTAAATCCCGAGATACAGGCACCTTTATGGGGTGCCGGTATCTCCTATGAATGGAAATGTCCCGCGTCATGTGATTGGGCTATCTCCATGCATAGGAGATACCGGCACCTCATAACGGGGCCTGTATCTCGGGAAGCAGGGGGTCCCCGGACATAAAACCAACGCGGTTCATCTCCAGAGACCCCCTGCACATCTACAATAGTAATAGATTTGTTATGTATGTAGCCATGCATAACAATGTCTACAGTCATCTCTCCTGCTGGCAGCAAAACCTGGTAAGTTACAGGAATGCCAGCAGTAATTATGGAGGTTTGCCCTCACACCCTGGTGAGGTGCCATATGTCTGGATGGGAGTGGCTACATGCTCTGAATTCATGATTAGTGACACCAGAGATGTGCCTGCTTCCTGAGGTATATAAGGCAATGCACTGCCTAAAGTTAGTGTGGTTGCTGCGAGTTGATGTTACAATTTAGTGGATGTCAGGGGATTCACGGGTCACTTCCGATGAACGGACTGGGAGCCTGGACTATGGAACATCTGATGATGGGTCAGTGGGAGGAGGGGGATTACACGCAGGTGCGGTATCCTGACTGTCCCATTAATGTTAGTGTTACCAATGGAAGCCAGAAAAGTGGTTCGGACATCAAGCACCGTCCGAGTGTACATCGGGCATATCTTCCGGGGGTGTACCAGAAGAGGAGAGTTTAGAGGAGGTGTCTCGCTTGGGGAGGTCAGGGAAACCGATGTGGGCCCCCTTGTTTGAGGGATATGTGCCCTGGATTGATAGGACCCCGTCATCATAGATCAGGATGGGGTAGTAGATCATTGGTGGCTAAAGGGAGTGTTACGAGAGGATCACCTAAGGGAAATCCAGGATAGGTGGTATAGAATTGGGCGAGGGTTATAGAACCCCTGGTCCGGATGGGTTGATGATCCGGTGGATCCCGATGAACCTCTGTCCATGGGTTTTGCCGGGGAGAGCGGGCAGTGCTAAACTGTCAAGGGCCTGCCGAGCAGAACGGGCCATTGTAGCCAATATAAACATTCCCATGGCCTGAATACCCATATGTTCCCAACCCCTCACGCAGGAGATAGAGGACCGCCAGATTGGTGGCTTAGGGAAGAATGGAGTACTTTATTGTTACCAAGGGAGGTGACATTAAGGGCCCCCCCAAGCAGAGGAACGAATATCCCAGTTATGCGAGTCTGGAGTATTGGGCGCAGCATCTATATGCATAAGTTGGTGTATAGACATGAGCGTGGCTTGCCCCGGGAGTATAGCTAACAGTGACTGACATGGTGGGCAAAAAGTGAAGATGCCAGATCCTCCATTACTATTATTATGGAGGCAGCAAATGAATCTGTGAAAAGAAATCTTGAGCCGCCCCTGCTGGTCATTGAGCGCTGTTAAATAACTATTTATGAAAGCATTGTTATGACTTTTGATATGTGTTCCTTTTGCAGTGTTTCCTGGAGAAAGGTACACCAAATTTAGGTCCCAGCCGGGTCGGTGGGGATTCACCAGGGGACCAGGGACCTGGCACAGGGGTGATCTCCCTGCGGGGAGAGGGAATCTCACTCCATTGGGAGGGCCAGCTGGCCCTTATCACCACGCACAATAAAAATGGCTTGTTCAACGAGAACCCCATGGTGTGAGTCTGCAATTACTCTGCAGGGGCCCTCACTACCCAGAAGGAGTTCCTCATCAGGACCATCTACCTGCGAACGCATAGATCCTGATGAGGTGGAGGCGCTGCACGTGATGTAAGTAGGACTCGCACACACTACCTCAGATACCTGTCTGGGTTGACATCCCCGAATACCATCATGCAGGAGACTCAGGAGTCGTATTGCCTACAGGTGCACCACCAGACACGAACATGTAATGAGGGCTGGATAGACCCCAGGGGCCAATGTGAGATTGGGTGGGTCAGACCAGTCATGAACAAGCGTTACAGTTGGAGGCGCTGCTGAGAGTTCCTGTCAACAGGACAGGCTTTTGCTAGGCCCACTGGGAAACGGGGAGAGTGTCTGCTGCCACTTTGTGCTGCGTGGAAGGGAGCCAGGGGTAGTCAGGGGAGCTGCATGCGACGCGGACCGCACGGACGCCCTGGGATTCTGCAAGGAGTTAGCCGGGTCTGGAGCCGGGCTATAGCTGTCACCGAAACCTTGAGGTAGTGCTAGTGGTATGACGCCTAAAGGGATAAACTGGTAACTTAGAGCAGGAATCCTGGAGAGGGTCTGCGCTAGACTGACCAACAGCAGGTAGACCCCAAAGTATTACATGGACGAACCAGAGTACTCTAGTCCATTCCAGACCACTCACCGCAGGGAACACAGACTGGGAGGAAGGAGATACAGCAGACACAGAAAGAGAGAGCCTAGCCTGAGGTAGTGCAAACACGAGTCAGATCTACATCAGGTACACGGGTGGTGCACAAGGCATTTTTTATTGTACTGGTGTGGCAGCTGCCCCCAGAGTGGAGCTCCATGTACAATAATTCAAGAAACAGTAGCCAAATGGCGCCCGCCAGAATGGAGAACCCACGCTGTGCGGAAGCTCAAATATGGCTGACGGAGGCCGAAGGAGAGAACGAATATGTTATGATGTGTGAGGAAGAGGAGCCAGCTCAATCAATCTGCAGAAAGTTGGCCAGGAGTGGCGCCAACGGAGAGACCCCGCCCTGTTGGGGGGTATGGCGCGAAAGCTGAAGCCGCGCCCACATGGACTGTGACTAATTCCGCCCCTGTGCTGGACCAGCCTACGGGACATCCCCCAAATTTCAACCAGGGGGAGTGGTTTCCTGTATTGACGGATGCGTATGGAGAAAGCTGGAGGAAGGGTTGGTGACCCAGCCGCTGCCCTTCAGTTGCGAGGAACCAGCAAGCCGTACAGACTACTAGTGCGAATACCTCCATTAGTGACTATGGCTTGCAAACAAGAACAAGGGCCTCTGATAACCACTCATCCCTACTCGGCTCCAAGAGGCTTCCTGATCCTCCGAGTAGAGGGCGTAGAGACGGTGGCATGCCTATGCCTGCAGTACCGACTGCCGGGCGGAGCGGTGTGCTCTATTGCACGATGCGCTCAGTATGGCCTACAATACTTATGGCCCATGCCAACCTTCGTGCCGATTCAGGTGGTAGAGGCTGCGGAAGATGTCGCTATGCTAGCGGCGGAACTTCCCGGTACGCTCTGGAGGAAGACTACGAGTCCCGGAGAACAGGGACCAGCTCCAGTCATCAAGACAGAGGCGGCCGAGAAAACCGGTCACCGACGCGGTGATAAGAGGGGGCCGCGCCGCAAATCAGCAAGCGGAATGCCCCGGCCTAATGCAAAATTGGAGTCCTCGGCCGAGGAGACCCTCAGCATTATTGCAGTTACGACCCGACCGCCGGCGTACCACAGTAGCAGTACTATTAAAAGAGTGCCACTTACCTGTGTCGGAGAGGAACGGAGCCGAGTGTCACCCATACCGCGGCGAAGTCCCACGGCTGTGGTGACCAGCGGATCCGATGGCGGCAGGTCCACTCCAAAGCCCCGGAGTGGTAAGCAGAGTCCATGCTTGTCCCAGGCTCCCAAGGTGGCGGTGGCAGAGGAAGGACAGAGCCAGGCCCAGGCAGGGCCACGACGGAAAAAGGCGTTGCCGGATATCGTGGTGGAGGAAGAGGTCCCGCTTGGGGACCCAACCCAAGATGGCGGCGGGACACGTGCGTGTCCAGACATCACTTCCGGTGGACCGAGAGGAGCAGAGTGGGAGATGATCGCGCCCCGTCGCTCGAGCAGTGGAGGTCGGACGCCCAAGTACAGGAGGAGCAAGCGATCGACGCAGCGATCGAGGAGTCATGAGACCGGAGAGACGGAGAGTCCCTGCGGCGGAAACGGACCAGGTAGCAGAGAAGAGCGGGTCCTAGCCCCGCGGATACCGACTGTGCAGCCCTATCCCCAAACCTCAGTCCTAGCTAGACCCCAGGCCCTAGTTAAAGTCCCAGCCCCATTCACTTTCACTTTTGGGTCATCCTCCAGTTTAGGGATGTCAGGGGATTCACGGGTCACTTCCGATGAACGGACTGGGAGCCTGGACTATGGAACATCTGATGATGGGTCAGTGGGAGGAGGGAGGATTACACGGCAGGTGTCGGTATCCAGTGACTGTCCCATTAATGTTAGTGTTACCAATGGAAGCCAGAAAAGTGGTTCGGACAATCAAGCACCGTCCGAGTGTACATCGGGCATATCTTCCGGGGGTGTACCAGAAGAGGGAGAGTTAGAGGAGGTCTCGCTTGGGGAGGTCAGGGAAACCCGATGGTGGGCCCCCTTGTTTGAGGGATATGTGCCCTGGATTGATAGGACCCGGTTCATCATAGATCAGGATGGGGTAGTAGATCATTGGTGGGCTAAAGGGGAGTTTACGGAGGAGGATCACCTAAGGGAAATCCAGGATAGGTGGTATAGAATTGGGCGAGGGTTAATAGAACCCCTGGGTCCGGATGGGTTGGATGATCCGGTGGATCCCGATGAACCTCTGTCATGGGTGTTGCCGGGGAGAGCGGGCAGTGCTAAACTGTCAAGGGCCTGCCGAGCAGAACGGGCCATTGTAGCCAAATATAAACATTCCCATGGCCTGGAATACCCATATGTTCCCAAACCCCTCACGCAGGAGATAGAGGACCGCCAGGATTGGTGGCTTAGGGAAGATATTGAGTACTTTATGGTTACCAAGGGAGGTGACATTAAGGGCCCCCAAGCAGAGGAACGAATATCCCAGTTAATGCGAGTCTGGAGTATTGGGCGCAGCATCTATATGCATAAGTTGGTGTATAGACATGAGCGTGGCTTGCCCCGGGAGTATAGCGTAACAGTGACTGACATGGTGGGCAGAAAAGTGAAGATGCCAGATCCTCATTACTATTATTAGGGAGGCAGCAAATGAGATCTGTGAAAAGAAATCTTGAGCGCCCCTGCTGGTCAGTGAGCGCTGTTATATAACTATTTATGAAAAGCATTGTTATGACTTTTGATATGTGTTCCTTTTGCAGTGTTTCCTGGAGAAAGGTACACCAAATTTAGGTCCCAGCCGGGTCGGTGGGGATTCACCAGGGGGAGTATGTAGCCATGCATAACAATGTCTACAGTCATCTCTCCTGCTGGCAGCAAAACCTGGTAAGTTACAGGAATGCCAGCAGTAATTATGGAGGTTTGCCCTAACACACTGGTGAGGTGCCATATGCTCTGAGTCCATGATTAGTGACATCAGAGATGTGCCTGCTTCCTGAGGTATATAAGGCACTGCACTGCCTAAAGTTAGTGTGGTTGCTGCGAGTTGATGTTACAAGGTGAAGGTGAAGCAGCAAGTTCAAAGGTGCCCACTAGTGCAGTAACTAGTGGCACCATTCGATATCCAGCCAGAGAAGGCCAACTGTGTCCAGGGACCTGGCACAGGGGTGATCTCCCTGCGGGGAGAGGGAATCCCACTCCATTGGGAGGGCATACCTTTTAAAGGGGATCACGGAGCAATGTGCGGCTGAATCAATGACTGTGAGGGGCAGCTGGCCCTTATCACCACGCACAATAAAAATGGCTTGTTCAACGAGAACCCCATGGTGTGAGTCTGCAATTACTCTCCAGGGGCTCTCACCACCCAGAAGGAGTTCCTCATCAGGACCATCTACCTGCGGACGCATAGATCCTGATGAGGTGGAGGTGCTGCACGTGATGTAAGTAGGACTCGCACACACTACCTCAGATACCTGTCTGGGTTGACATCCCCGAATACCATCATGCGGGAGACTCAGGAGTCCTGTTGCCTACAGGTGCACCACCAGACACGAACATGTAATGAGGACTGGATAGACCCCAGGGGCCAATGTGAGATTGGGTGGGTCAGACCAGTCAGGAACAAGCGTTACATGTAAAAAAAAAAAAATTTGCCGGCGAGATTTGTGCAGAGAGAGGCGGATCTCGCTCTCTGCTGACAGATCTCGCCAGCGGAGCCCTTTTCACCAGGGCTCGCCATCTCTCTGCCGGATTCCTCTCCCAGATATGCGCACTTTCCTGCAAACTGCGAGGGGAATCCACCAAAAACATGGAGAGTTCTAAGTCTGGCGAATGGCCATTCTCACAGTTCTCTGCATAGGCCCCACAGAGGGAACATGTCTAGCATGTTCAACCCAGACCTCTATATTCCACTCTCTAATGGGGAGAAGATGGATATTAAATGACAGTGCTAGTGTCGATGCAGTCATTCAGACCCTCAGGACTCGATGTATTAAGTATATATATCCAATATGTTTCTCTTAAACTAAGAAGTTTGTGTCTATCTCCCCTCAACAAAGTGGGATTCATGGCTTCAATGCCCATTACTATTAAAGTAGAGGGATCTTTATTATGTTTCAATTTGTAATGACGAAATAGACTGTGTGTTTATAGTCCATGTATTATATTCCTGCGGTGTTCAAGGAACCGTGTGCTTAAAGCACGTGCGGTCCTTCCAATATATTGAACACTGCATGGACATACAATCATATACACCACGAAAGTGGACAAACAATCTATGTGTCCCTTAACTGGATATATGGATCCATTGGAGTGCAAGCAGATGGTGTCAGTTTTATTCAAGTGCTTACATGTAAGACATCTAGTTCGTCCACACAAAAAGTTGCCATTATTCAATTTAATATTATGTTTATAACTACCAAGGGGTGCCAACAACTACTAGGTGCCAACATGGATTTTAGTTTTCTTGCCTTTTGAAATACTACTGGTATCCTAGAAGGTAATCTCTTACCTATAATAGGAACACTAAGCATAATATCCCAATGTTTGTTTAATATGGTTTTTATTTTAGAAGTGCAATTGAATTGTGTAATAAAAATAGGTCATTTTGAATACTCATTGCCATATTGTGAACAAGAGGTTAAAGTGCGCAGCTAATATATAAACGTGATATATAGTGATAAAGTAATTAAATGATTAATTACGTGACCTTGATCAGAGCGTCTGCAGCTGTGATGGAAGGGGGGGCTCAGGAACCCCCTGGAGCTAACAGATAAATACAAAAAAGACACAGCGCACAACGCTCATAGTGCAATTACAAAATTGATATTACACTGAACAAATTATTGGGGATGATTGTGCGTACATCAGTGCAGTTAAAACAAGCAGTTTGGATATGTTACCCAACGCCTCAAATGACTGAACAGATGTCCTCACAGGGGTAGAATTGCTGATGGCTCTGCGGCAGGATTTCAGTAGGGCAGATGGAAAGCCTTGTGCGTCCTTGCTCCCCAGAGCATGAGTTGAAGGGAGCTGCTGGCCATACAGTGTTTGTTCTGAGAATGGCTGAACACCAGCTGAAATCCTCACTCCCCTCCGTGTGCAGCACTTCTAGTGGATGACGTCACCGCGGGAGTCGCCGATTTCGGGGCCGTTCAGTCTATCAGCTCGCGCAGTAAAGTACTGGTTGAAAGGTAGAGCTGTTGGCAAGAAGTCCTAAGCGTTTCGAAAACCGCAGTCCCTGATGAAGAAAACTGGGTTTTTCGAAACGCGTAGGACATTCTTGCCAACAGCTCACCTTTCAACCAGTACTTTACTGCGAGAGCTGATAGACTGAACGGCGCGAAATCGGCGACTCCCAGCGGTGACGTCATCCACTAGGAAGTGCTGCACAGGAGGGAGTGAGAGTATTCAGCTGGTGTTCAGCCATTCTCAGAACAAACATGTATGGGCCAGCAGCTCCCGTTCAAATCATGCTGGGGGAGCAAGGACGCAAAAGGCTTTCCATCTGCCCTACTGAAATCCTGCCGCAGAGCCATCAGCAAATTCTACCCCTGTGAGGACATCTGTTCAGTCATTTGAGGCGTTGGGGAACATATCCCGAAACTGCTTGTTTTAACTGCACTGATGTACGCACAATACCACCCAATAATTTGTTATGTAATATAATTGTGTAATTGCACTATGAGCGTTGTGCGCTGTGTCTTTTTTGTACTCATTGCCATATACCTGTGCTTTATTTCTTCTATCCAATGTACTTGGTTTTGATTTTTCCAAAAGTTGTTGCCTATCTAGTTGGCCCACCTGTTTGAATGTCTCTTGAATGATGGTCCTTTTATACCCCTTAGCTACAAAGTTATTTATTAGAGTGTCCCCCTGGGCCAAGTAGTCAGAGTCAAGAGAACAATTTCTCCTGACTCTGAGAAATTGGCCCCTGGGGACATTCTCCAGCCATTTCTTATAATGATTGCTGGTATTATGTAAATATGCATTGGCAGCTGTCTTTTTGAAATGAGTTTTTGTCACAATTTTATTGTCATCATTGACCATAAGCTCTAAAATCCAGAAAAGTGATTTTGTGTTTGTCCATCTCAAATGTTAACAGTAGACCAATGTCATCAAAATGTAGTGTTGCCTTTTGCAGCAGTAAAGGACCGAATCACACTTGACTGATCACTACTTGACTGTAATACAGTGGTTCATTGTACACTATCTATGGTTTTTGCTGACACCCTTAGTCAGATTCAAATGATTTTCTAGTAAATGCAGAATAAAAACATCACACAGCCTCCCTACCTGTATACCTGTATACTGTGGCTCTAAGCTTGCATTACAAGGATGATGTATAGATATCATGAATGGAAGAAGGAGGGCTGCAAGGTATCCGAACCCGGCATACATGCAAATACATTGTATTATTTATTCCACACAATGTGCTGCCATTTGCTGCTGCACACTGAAAGGACATGAGAATGGACTATTATTTTTAAAGGAGATGCCACCAATGTGTTCAACAAGCAGAAGCACAAACCATTTCACGAAATGCCAGAAAACACATAGCTATGCTGTGATCAGATTAATGCAGCAGTTCAAGATGCAATTTAAAAAAAAAAAATTCCATTAAATATGTGCATCAATAAAATTTGCATCCTGACAAGTGATTAGCTAAATTGCCGATCCATACGTTCTCCTGTGATCAATCGGTGAAGATTTGGCTTGGGGTTCATTAAATCACTGTCAGTGCAGCAGAAGAGGACCCAAGATGCAAAGTTCTGTGTGGAAGATCATGTGACCAGGCAGTGACTAGATACAATTGATGCACTGCTACAGAGGGCAGGGCTCAAAAAGGGGTGTGCCAGAGCCTGTTTCAGAAGCGGAAATGGATGTGACTTTGTAAATGGTTGCTATAGAAACAAAAATGCTGATGTAGCCAGGTCTCCCCAGCCTGTCAGCACCCCCCTCACCTGGTTGCCGATCGCGGGGGCCGCCGAGTCCAATGGCTGCTCCACCCGGCGATCGCAGAGGTGAGGGCAGTCAGGTCCCGGATCGGGGGTTGCCAGGGATGCGTGCGGCCGGTTGCCAAGGCCACACGTGCGTCACAGGGATCCCAGCGCTCCCGGAGCCGGCTGCGAGGGCGCCGCCATTGCCCCTTAGCTCGCGCATGTGCAGTGATCGCGCATGCGCAGGAAGGACCCCAGAGCCAGGGAAAAGTCACGCGAGCGTGAGGCTAGGCAGGGAGACAGTGAGACAGCCCCAGATAGATCGCGCATGCGCGCGAGAGAGTCAGAAAAGCCCGCGAAGCCCTAGCCTATTAGGGAAGGGTCTGAGCAGGGACTACAGATCCCAGGAGCCTCTGCGTGCCCCACGTGATGCCAGGGAGCCAATAGGGCTTAGGATCTCCAGGCAGGCAAGTGGATACAATTCGCGCGCTGAGCCTACGTTAGGCAGTTGGTGACAGGAGCAGCTAGGGGAAGGAGGTAGGGTGCAGGAGTCAGTGACTCTCTGCACTAGGCCAGCAATTCCCCTAGGCCCCAGATAGCTCTGCGTTACCCCATTAGTGTGAGTGTTGCCAGGGACTGCCCTAGGTTAGGGACCCTGTCACTCAGGTCTGTCATTTGGAGTCAGGGAGCTGTGAGGGAAGGAAGGGTGCGGGGAGTGAGTGCAGCTCCTGCACCCAGATAGGTACCCACACCCCAGGTAGGCCCCAACTCCCCACTAGGTTAGTGGGTAAGTGCTGAGGGAGGCCCAAGATAGGGACGCTGCCCTTAGTGTAGTGCTGCTTTGTCAGAGTCATGGCTGTCAGTGCTGTGAGGTCTGACAGGCAGGCACCTTGTTGTTCAGCACTTTGGCTGTCAGCATCCAGTGGGTCACAGCTTGTTGCTGCAGGCGCTGGGATAAGTTAAGTAGTAGTCATGATTGGGAAGAGTTAAGGGGGTGGGGCAGGTTATTAACCCCTGTAGACCCCTAGGAGTTTCCCCTAAAGCCATTACAGGTTGCTGTGCTGTAGGGACGGCCTATAGTATAGCGCGTGTCACGTAGTGCGGTAGGGACAGGCCCTATGTTAGGGATCCTGTCACAGTAGGGTAGATTAGATAGGGACACAGCGGACGCTGTGGTTCCTGCTAAGAGGTTCGGATCCAAGTTGGGGTCCTCAGAGACTTTTTCCAGGTTGGGATCGCCCCTGGCGGTTCGCGTGCAAAGAGTCCGGTTGGGGATCAGATGACGTCATCCTACGACTGATCCTTTGTGAAGTTGTTGCTGATCCGAGCACCGGAGTGCTCGGCAGGTACTATACAGTCATAAGTGCACCAACTGGCCCTTAGTGTAATTGTGGCTGCGCAGTCACCCATTGCCTCTCTCTGCAAGAGTGCGGGACATTGGGTGGGGTTCTTTGGACACTGGGTGGGATCACCTGGTGTTGGGGAAGCGTCCTGCGGGACGTCGCAGTAAGTGTCTCCTCGAGAGAGGGACACCTGTTCTGATATGTTTGTATAGTCTTGTGTTATATTCTGTTTCCAGTAAATGGTATTAGTTAATATATATATATCACTGTGTGTGAGTATTGATTATTTGTATGTGTCCTGCGAGGAACCACTCCCCCTATGGTGGGAGCCATCGCAGGTGGAGGCGCTGAATTGAGTAAGTGGTTACCCCTAGTATATATTGCCCCAGGTTCCCCGTGGCGGAAGCTCAGCCCTCCTGTGAGCCAACAGGTAACGCACCACACCTATGGTAACACCGTATGTTTCTCCGCACCCACAGTATAATCTGCGATTGGGGGGGGGAAACCCGTTACACTGATTACATTAGAACAGCGGAGCACAAACTGGGTGGACGCGCGCCCCCCAGGTGGGCAAGAGACTGTCTGCGGGGAGCGCATGGTTTACAGAGCCCCGCGCACTTCCCGAAGGCAGTTAAATTAAGTGCCGGGGAAGCGGCGAAGGCCTCTGTAAACCTCACTTACCTTGGCTCCGGCGGCTTCTTAGATGCGTCACCATGGCAACGCGGCGTCAAACGCCGTGAGGTTATGTGGCGTCACATTGCCATGGCAACTTGACATCATGTAGCCGACGGCGAAGCCGAGCTAAGAGGTGGGGGGTGGGGGGGAGCGCGTAGAGAGAGGGGAACTGCCGGCAAGGAGGCGCAGGGGGAAAAGTTTGTGCTCCCCTGCATTAGAATACAATTAAAATGTCTTTAAAAATTGTTGTTTTTTTTCCTTCTTTTTTTAAATGCTACAAGTATTTTCTTATACAGTAGTACAGAACTAACTTATTAAAAAAAACACACATGTAGGATATTGCTTCAACTGCAGCTTTATGTCTCCTTAAGTCATTAGGAGTAAATATCAATCTATAGCTCATTGTTTGCCAAGAAATCTATGCAATCAAATCTCTTTATTCTAGTCGGATCGAAGCTGGTTCAGTAAAGGGCACCATTTAAAAGAAAAATATATGTGGCAACACTAGTCACATAATCACCACCCTAAAATTATAATTGTGAGGTATTGCACATTACTGGTGCTAACCCCTGTTTACTTGCAATTTGGATTTTGTTTGACTTTCTTTTACCAGTAGAAAAGATGGAGGATTCTGTTAGACTCTTTTTCAGAAGTCATTTAGATCTGGTCCACCCCATCCCTAGCAGATCACGGATACCTATTTGTGTCAGGCCTTACAGATGTGTGAATGTATCTATTAGAACATCAGTCCACATATAAACAATATTCTCCAACATACAGTATAAAGAATATTCTCCTGGCCAATATCAATTAACAGCCCACAGTAAGTACACAAGACAGGTTGTTCTTTGTTCAATTTGTTTAACTTAATACTAAATATTTGTGCCCTATTGTTTTATCTGTTTCATTTTAAGTTACCAATTTTAATATCCTAGATGCAAATCTTTACAATATATTAAATCATACATTATTCACATATTAGTCTAGCCATTTTGGCTAGTTTGAAAACTGGACTCTGCACCATGAATTAGAGTTATTATGGATGAGTATAAGACTTGAGGCTTTATTCATGAAACTCCAAAGCAGGTACTGTAATAGCATTACGATCGGCTGCCTGTGATTTGCCACTTCTTAGCTTCATAAAAGTGTCCCTTAGGTGAGATTACTCATCAGAGTCTCCTTGCTGCAAACATGGTGCAAAATCAAGACAGTATTTATCAAAGAAAAATAATCCTGTTGAAGGTAACCCTCCCCCCCCGTGATGTTTGAATATAGATGTAATGTGTCAAACTTGACTAGTAATAACTAAGCCATTACACTTACTCAATAATATAGATATTTCATATAAAGAACAAGTTGATAAAATGAATAGGTTAGAAGTTTGTTTTGGGTCTTACAGTAAAGTTAGAACTGGTAGTAAAAGCAAGGTAAAGTATTAACTTTGCTCTCTTCATCCTTACAATGTTTAATCAAATATTCACAAAGAAAAGTCAAACTGACAATATGTTTTAGGAGCCTCCATATCAAAGGAACATTCTGATTAGTCATCCTTAACTACGCTTTAAACGTTCTTTGGATTTGCATGGCGCAATACTCAGTGGGAATCCATCAAATGGGCGAAGGGACCAATATGACCCAAAACATTGTTACTTGATGCATCTTTCATAATAAACACCAGGACAATTAAGAATGAACTTGCTGATTGATATTTGAGTTAATTCAAGTTTGCCACCATCCTCTTCGTGATTCTTTTTAAATCGAGGGCTTCTACCACAGAGGACCTGCTTCAATTTTAATTAAGTTTTGCCACTGTTCATAATGTACTCAACTAACTTACCTAACCACTTTTGACTTGTATAATTTGATGGAAGTAAATGGAACTATCTGCATAACATGGGGTTAATAAATAATTTTATACAAGAAAGATAACTCATGGCCCATGAATTTCTACTAAGAAATGGCAATCCCTGCTAATGGGAGGGAAAACAAAATACAAGTAAAAAAAAAAAATCAATGCAATTATCAGTCAGAAAGCTCGGTATTGCAAATTTTTCTCACAGTTCTTATTTTCTAGTTCTTTTCAATCAATTTTATGAAAATCCTGAAATCTGAATATGCTGACGCAGTGTGTAAATTAATCTTCAAACACATGATTTGCAGAGAAACAAACAAAATGTATGGGAGAAAATAAACTCTACAAACGTATATTTCTTCCTATATTAGCCATAAACCGTATATTACAGCATTAAGTGACTGATAGTTATTCTGCTAGTGTTCCTGCAGGGATTATTACAGTGTAAACATGCCTTTAGGTTGGTTGTATTAATTTGCAGCCACCCATATCTTTCATCCGGCTCATTTACTTTGTGGGTAGAAGCTTCATGCTTTCTTCCTGTAATTCATCTCACTCATCGCCTTTTTTTCCCAATGCTTTCTGCTATATCCTCTGCTACAGGTAGTTAAAGGATATAACATACAGTATGAAAACATTGTACAGGCCAGGAGAAAAGAGCACGGACATTTTTATAAAAATTGGACAGACCTATCACATTGAGATTCCCAGTGGGGTTACAACTATTTATGTATTTATTTATTTATTTGTAGCGGTCATGTAAAATGCCTACAGTCATCTCTCCTGCTGGCAGTAAAAAAACCCACACCATATTATTTTTTCTTTTTCCCCACATTATCCCCCAATGACCCAAACCTCTTAATGGTCACTGAAGGTGGGATCATGTCCGAGTCTGTCTCTCTGGAAACATCCATATCATGTTCCTCTTCGGATAAGGAAAGTTCCTCTACATCGTCGGAGTCCTCACCTCTTGACCCCCAATCCTTCCTCAGAGCAGAAAAACGGTTCTTTATAGTTACCTGAGGAACTTTACCAGCGGGACCTGCAGGACGTCGAAGAGTCCCTCCAAGTTTTTTTACCGTGCTCTTCTTCCTTTTCTTTTTTCCCTGTGCCCAAATCTGCTCACTTTCTTTTTCTTTATTATTATTTTCCCTCACTTGGGTTTCCATCAAAGTAGGATCATCTGATTCCCCAGATTGTTCCCCTGCTGGGAGTAGATTTGAGGAGGTTCCTTCTAAGGGGTCTTCTGACATTTCCTGGGCCTTGTTTACACTCACAATAATTGTTTTTTCTGTGAGTATCTGGGCAAACTGCATCCAAAGGTTGTCCAGGACAAGCTCCGTCCCCAGGAGGATCTAAGCAAGCACCATCCCTAGGCTGAACCAGACCAACCCCATCTGCAGGCGGATCCAGACATATTCTGTCTGCAACTTTCAGGGCCCGGTCGTAAAGTGCTTCATTGTCTTCAAAGTCCACTTCCTGCTCCCATACTTTTGAAATATTATGCCAGGCTTCTGCGCAATTCGTGTATGAATGTCCAAATTTATCGCATAAATTACATCTGATGTTTGTACAACTTGCCCTCTCGTGGCCCAAGGACTGGCACAAGTTGCATTTTAGAACATCACAAGACATGCTTAAATGTCTGGCTGAACCACATCTATGGCACAAGGTTGGCTGACCATAGTAAAAACAATTTCCCTTTTCTCTTCCTATGAAGAAGGAGTTGGGCAAATGCTTTGTAACATTGCCATGTCGCCAAAGTCTGACTTGCACCTTCCAACCTCCAACCCAAATTTCTTCCGAGTCCATAATTCTTGTAGGTGGAGCCAGTACTTCGCATTGTCTGCCAAGCCATATCAGAATATCTGATATTGGGACTGATTCGTGTCTGAAGAGAATTGTTACCGACTTTGTTTCCGGTTTGGACACAGGAATAGCAGCAAAGGACTTCCATAATTCTGAATTTTTAAGACTCTCATATTTTGTCCAGAAGTAGTCCAGAGCCTGAGGTCTCTTAAAGCTGACATCGTATTCGCATGAACCTGAAACATGGATAAGTGCGTAAATGTCATCTGCACTGAAGCCCAAAGATTCTTTCAATAGATGTTTTCCTACAAAAATGCTGTCAGGCTTCATCTCCTCTGCGCCCTTATATCTCAACTTTACCACGTTCCTCCTTTTTAAAGGTTGTGCATTTCTGGTCACAGCACTCACAAAGGATCTCCCACTCCAGGCTGAAGGGGGTGCTGTGTGAACTGGGGTTACCTTGATGCCATTACTTTGCTTTACCCCATCTTCTGATTGGGCCACTCTATCAGGAACTGTTTGGATAGGAGCAGCACTTTCAGTCTCTACAACCTTAACGTCACTCCCAGGCACTACAGGGTTAATGCTGTCTCCATTGCTGCTAATTACCACCTGCTGTTCTCCTCTCTCAGAGTTCTGAATCCCAGGACCTGCTAATAAGCAGGGGGTGGTTCTGTAAGTCCAGGTGAGCATGGGTTCTCTGGCTCACTGCTCTCAGGCACAAACTCCATTTCCAGCTGATCTCCTCTCAGAGTTTATAGGTTCTTGCTTTGCTGCTCTCCAGATTTCTCTGTAATTTCTTTAACTTCTCCCAGTCTGAGATAACCCAACATCACAGGTGTCTGCTGCTTTCTTTGCATGCAATGGTCTTTGAATCAGATCTTCTGCTGCTTCTGCTATTAACCCCTGGGATGCTGGAAGCTCTGGAACAGATCCTTGCTCACAGTCTGATACACCCTGAGGTGAGTCCCCTTCCCTGAAGTCTTTGGACCCTATTACAGGGCTGTTACCTTCTCCTGTGGAAACCTTTAGCTTCCGGTCCTTTGCTTTCCTTTCTTTAGCAGCTTTACCCTTTGGGGTTTTCTTGGCAGTTGGTGGAATTAAACTGTCAGGATCTGAATCAGAATTTTCCTGGGATAAGTTCTCTGTTTTATCTTTAGACTTTGCAGACTTGTTCTGGGACCTAGTTTCTCTCCCACTTCTTGTAGGCGTCACCAAACTTATCTTTTCTTGTGAGTATTTAATGGGGTTTTGGCTTCCGTTTTCCACAATATGAATCTGCGCCTTGTTCTGCACTTTGCTCTGCACCCTGCTCAGCATTTTGCTCTGTGCCCCGCTCTGCGCCCTGTTCAGCACTGTGGGTTAGCATTTCAATAGTTTTTAAAAGGGAACGTTTCTGTTTGACTGGAACCCCTGTTATTTTAGCAATCTCAACCTCCAACCGGGTTAATTCAACATGCAGATGATTTATTTGCTTCTTGCGCGTGTCTACCTCACGACCACGACATCTCTTTAATTTAATATTTTCTATTGCCAATTCTTCTACCTTCCTGTTATACTTCTTCAATAAAGTTCGTTTCTCTTCTTTTTTAAGCAGATTCTGTTCTGCCCCTTCCTTTCTCTCCAAACTCTCCTGTACCTTGCATTCAGCCTCACCAAGGCCTACACCACTGCTGCAGCCTGCAGCCTCTCCTACTTCCATCTCCAGCACACAGCCACCAACCCCTGGGTCTAAGGCCATCCTGGCTCCCCTGCAGGAGCTCACCTGCAGCCCATCCTGGAGGAGTTATAGGGAGGGGGTATATGGGGTAATAAGAGTTATAGGGAGGGGTTACAGTATGTGGGGGAATAGGAGGAGTTATAGGGAGGGGTTATTTGGAGTAATAGGAGTTATAGGGAGGGGTTATATGGGGCAATAGGAGGAGTTATAGGGAGGGGTTATATGGGGCAATAGGAGTTGTAAGGAGCGGTTATATGGGGTAATAGGAGGAGTTATAGGGAGAGGTTATATGGGGCAATAGGAGTTATAGAGAGGGGTTATATGGAGTAATAGGAGTTATAGGGAGGGGTTATATGGAGTAATAGGAGTTATAGGGAGCGGTTATATGGGGCAAAAGGAGTTATAGGGAGGGGTTATATGGAGTAATAGGAGGAGTTATATGGAGCAATAGGAGGAGTTATAGGGAGGGGTTATATGGGGTAATAGGAGGAGTTATAGGGAGGGGTTATATGGAGCAATAGGAGGAGTTATAGGGAGGGGTTATATGGGGCAATGGGAGGGGTTATATGGGGTAATAGGAGGAGTTATAGGGAGGGGTTATATGGGGCAACAGGAGGAGTTACACACCGATTACAATGGATATATCACAGTCTGCATCTCTGCACAACATTTCTCCTTTCTATTTCCTTGCCACAATATCGCCTTTAGGTCCAGCTTTCCTCGGACCGCAGACCCCCCCTTAACCGCGGCCATGATGTCATCCGACAGATTCGCCCTCATTGGCTGAACCGCCGGGAGGGGGCGTGGCCTAGCGCTCCGTCGCAAGTCGTGAGCACAGATTTCCTGTCTTCAGGGAAATCTGTTCACACAACGCGGCGGGCGGGGTGGGGTAGCGGGCCCGGCCTGGCGGGCGGGGTGGGGTAGCGGTCCCGGTCCCATTGAGGGGCGGCTCTTGTCCCTGCAGCAGGGACCTGGCCTTATAATAATAATAATAATAATAATATTATTCCTGGATTTTGCAAAAGCTTTTGATACTGTTTATTCTGGAACGAGGGTCACGTGTAGGATGTGAACGGTCCCAGATAGCTTAACTCATGCCTTCCCTCTTCCAAAGCCCAAAAGTCCTTTTTGTCTTATTCTCTCTTTATTGCAGAAGTAGAGAAACAAAGGGTTCTTGTAGGTGTAGCAGAGAGCTCTTCTCCGTGAGGAGTGCTCGTATCAAGGGGGTGGTAAAAACGGAAAGGCCTTGCCAGGGGTATTAGCATGGCAGGTACTAACTCTGTCCTGGGTGGGACAGGAAGTGAGGAGCAAGTGTCACAGAAGAAAGGTG
Organism: Ascaphus truei; assembly: GCA_036426205.1. NCBI lineage: Eukaryota > Metazoa > Chordata > Amphibia > Anura > Ascaphidae > Ascaphus > Ascaphus truei. The sequence continues at coordinate 222,902,112 of CM071569.1, forward strand.
ATGGGACTAAACTAACTGTTAGCAAGACAGGGGGGGGGGCAGAATAGCCCATTCTAACATAAGAGGGCTGGGAGGTTGCTAAACCAAAACCCACAGGCTGTGTGAATAGAGCAGGAATAGATACACTGTGTCTATGACACAGACACTGCCAGTCTTCAGAGCAGTTAGGCATGCAACTGAATAAGCTGACAGGCAGAAGCTGCAAGAGAAAAAGGGGGGGGGGGGGGGACAGAAGCAACAAACCTGTTCCAGGACACTGTTGATCCTGTTATTTTGTTAAACAAGTTTCGGTGCTCTGTTATAGGGGTTTCGGTGCTCTGCTACTGGGTTTCATTCACATCTATAGACTAGATAAGATACGTGTCTATTTCGGGCTTTAACTCCGACCCCTTGGATATCACCTGCGGCGTCCCGCAAGGCTCTGTCCTGGGGGCCCCCTACTCTTCTCAGTCTTCATCAATGATCTTCCCACCGCTTGTCAGGGAAGCCTCAGTACACATGTATGCGGGTGACACAAATCCTATATGCGCAACAGCGCTAGCCGCTCCGACCTTGAACACGTACTTCCGTCTCATCTTTTTGTGACTCGAAAAGTGGATTTCCCTAAAACAAACTGTGTCGAATGAAGGAGCTACGGATCAGAACCAGCGCCACAGCCATCCTAGCCCGGGTCACTCGTTCCAAATATCTGGGCATATAGCGTGACTCCCACTTAACATTTGGGTTACACATCGATAGGTGCACTTTATAGCAGCGGTGAGAAAACTGGGGGGGGGGGGGGGGGGGATTTTGCTGGGGGGGCGCAGGCAGTTGCAGAGGCCCCGCGCTCTTCCCCCAGGCATTTAAATTAAATGCCGGGGGGGAGGGGGGCGTGGTATGGATCGCGTGGGGCCCCCTGCAACTGTTTACTTACCGGGGATTCAGTGTTTGCGTCGCCATGGCTACGTCATTTGACGCAGCTGCGCCATGTGACGTGACGTCGCACGCGTCAAATGATGCCGCGGGTCACTTGACGTGACGTGCCCCCCCCCCCGCAACGTCATCGGACGCGGATGAAGGTAGGCGGGGAGTGGCGTGAGAGAGACGGGGGGGGGGGGGGGGGGGGCAGCACTGAAAGTTTGCGCTTCCCTGCTTTTTAGGAACAAAGCCTCCCTAAGCCGCTGGTTAGAAAGTGCAGCGCACAGCAGATGACAATTATAGACTATGGGGACATAGCATATGACACAGAACCAGCGTTGTCCACTTCTACTGAATGCCAACCCAGAGAAAAAAAATTTCCAAGTGCGCGCTTATCTATCAGCGGCGCCCTTCCGGCATCTTCCCTCTGCAACGCTTCTCAATGCCGCTTTTCCGTGCCAAGGGGACGCAACGTGACGCCATGACGTCACACGGTGTCAATTTGCCGTCTAGGCGTCACGTGACGTAGCGTTTTCGTTGTCATGTCAAACGGGCGTCACGTGACGCGGTTACGTCGCGTTGCGTCTCCGTTGGCGCGGCAACGCGGGCGCAGAGAGACGCCGCGCGGCCATACGGAGTACAGTTGCAGGTTGGATGGTACCGGAGCATGCCGTGTCTCTGCCGCCCGCCCACCCGGGGCTGCCGCCGCCCGGAGGTTTACCAGGTAAACCCGTAAGCCGGAGATACGAGGCCAAAACCCGTAGTCGCCGGGTGAAACCCGGTGTGGTGGGAATCCTGCACAGCACCCCAAACCCACCTTAGCAAACTAGACCCCCTCTATAACTCAATATGCGTCTTTGTCCCCAATGCAGCAACAACACACATCACTGCGAGATGATCAAAGAACTAGATTGGTCATCACTCGAGTCTAGGCGCAAAGTTCACCTTTCCTGTCTCGCCTTCAAATACTTTCTGGGCAAGCTACCCAGCTACCTGAACACGCTCCTCACCCCTACCACAGGCAGCACTTATCATCTGAGATCAGACTCCAAATGACTGTTCATGGTCCCAAGGTTCAGCAAAGTATCCGGCCGCTCCTCCTTCTCCTTCCGTGCCCCCCAAAACTGGAACAGTCTGCCGGAGACTCTCACAGCCGCCACCAGTTCTTTCATAACTAAAGCTGTCTCACATTTTAATCTGGTCTGTAACTGCTACATACGTCTATAATATATATTATCTCTAACTGTGCATGCAATGTCTTTTATATAATGTATAACCTCTGTTCATTTAATTGTAGCGGTCATGTAAAATGCCTACAGTCATCTCTCCTGCTGGCAGTAAGGCCTGGTAAGTGTGGGCATGCCAGCAGTAATTATGGAGGTTTCCCCTCACACCCTGGTGGGGTGCTCTGTGTATGGCTGGGACTGGTCACATGCTCTGACTCCATGGTTAGTGATGTCAGAGATGTGTCAGCCTCAGAAGCTTACATAAGGCACAGCACTGTGTTCTAAAGTTAGTTGAAGTGAAGGAGTTGGGGTTCTGATGCAGAGTTACTGCAGTGTTGCTGGAAAGCTCTTGTCAGAGCTGAGGAGGAGTTCTGGCAGTTATGTTATAGTAACTCCATAGGAGGCTGTGTCCAGGGACCTGGCACAGGACAGTGATTCCTGCGGGGATAGTGAATCCCTGATCTAGGTGATATACCTAACTAAAGGGAGCACGGGCGAGATGAGCGGCTGAAGATATTCCTTGGGGAGGGCAGTTGCCTTGCCGTGTCAATAAAGATGAGTTCAGCCAGAAACCCTCTCGTGTATCTATCTGGGATGAGTGTACAGAGAGGAGCACCACGGAGGAGTTCCTCGCCAGGATCATCCCCATGCGGACGCAGGGACCCTGGTGAGGTGGAGGCGCTGCACTGTAACTAGGTGAGACTCAGCACACTACCTCAGCTGCCTGTCTAGACGGGTTCTCCCCACACACCATCATGCGGGAGACTCAGGAGTCCTGTAGCCAGCAGGTGCACCATATGACATATCCACACTGTAATGGGGTCCGGTTAGACCACAGGGGCCAATGTGAGATTGGGTGGGTCAGGCCGGGCCAGAAACACCGTTACATAATGTAACCATGTATTTGTAACCATGTATTATTTGTCTTAACTCTGTGCCCAGGACATACGTGAAAACGAGAAGCAACTCTCAGTGTATTACTTCCTGGTAACACGTTTTATACATAAATACATAAATAAATAAACAATTCCCTGTCTCTCTCTGTCTTTCTCTCTATAGTTGTTTCTTTATTTCTTCCCTCTCTCTCTCTTTCTTTCCTTGTCTTCCTCCCTCTCTCTCTTTGTCTCTCCCTCCCCTCTATTTCTCTCTCCTCCTCTTTCTCTCTCCTCACCCTCCTTTTCCCGGCTTCTCTCCTCTCTCCCTCCCTCCCTCCCTCCCTCTATCTCTCTCCCTCCCTCACTCTTTCTCTCTCTCCCTCCCTCTCTCGTTCTCTCTCCCTCCCTCTCTTTTTCTCTCCCCTCCCCTCTATTTCTCTCTCCTCTCCCTCCTTTTCCCGGTTTCTCTCCTCTCTCTCTCTCTCCCTCCCTCTCGCTCTGTCTCCCTCCCTCTCCCTCCCTCTCCCTCTGTCTTTATCTCCCAGACAATCTGATGGTGTCTGCCTAATTCATTAGCTCCTATTCCCCTCTTGTCAGCTCTTATTTTTTATGCTCCCTCACAATTTCTCTCTTTCCTTTTTTTTTAATTTACTTTCTCTCTTGCGGACTTTCTCTCTTCCCCTCTCTTTCTTTTCTCTCTTCCCCCTCTCTTTCTTTCTCTCTCCCCCTCTCTCTTTCTTTCTCTCTCCCCCTCTCTTTCTTTTCTCTCTCCCCCTCTCTTTCTTTTCTCTCTCAATGTGAGATTTGGTGGGTCAGACCGGGCCAGAAATACCGTTACATATTTATAAAATGTTTTACCAGGAAGTAATACATTGAGAGTTAGGCTGCATCCCCGCTAGCGCTGAGCGGGCGGTGCTTGGCGAGGTGACTTGCATATATATGCAAGTCCCTGCTCACGAGATGCGCGCCCGCATATGCGCGGGCACACACGCTCACCGGCGCACGGCACTTAGGTAAACAAATTTTTTCAACTTTCTTGCGTGCTCAGCTTCCCCTGCAGCGTCCCCCCCCATGCCCCCCTCCCCCCCGCGAGCGATTGCGAAAATTTAAAGGACACCCGGCGCTCATGCTTGGAGAGCTCTCCAAGCTCGAGCACGCTCAGCGCCAGCGGGACAAAGCCTTACCTCTCATTTTCAAGTATGTCCTGGGCACAGAGTTATGATGACAGATACATGGTTACACATACATGGGTACATTAGGTGAACAGGGTTGTACATTATATGTAAAGACATTGCATTACAATTGCACAAGATTTCAAACAATAAAGGTGACATCATTCTTACTAACCAATTTTAGGGCTAGGGACTTTTAACATTTCATAATTGAAGACTTTCACCATTGAAAGGGTTAAAGAAAAGTTGAAATGTCTTATAGAATAATTCCATTCCCATAACTTCTAACTATTACTTTTTCATTTCAACAGAGTCTGCTGAATCATTAACAGGTTATACAAATATCCTGAGTGCCATCTATCCTACCCCTGTTTTTGTGTCTTAATGTGAGATCTGTCTGCGTGATATTCATTTCTAAACAATTTGTGATGCATGGTCAACATTTGTGGACGTCCCAGAGCAGTGTTGGCCATCCATAAAAGCTCTTAAGGTCAGGACGTATTTCACAATTGCAACATTTCTGAAAAGATGCAGTCACTTTGCTATTCACAAATCTATCCCTGTCTAACTCTGATACTTCCATTAGGGTGTACTAATGCTTCCATTTGGGTGTACTAATACTTCCATTAGGGTGTACTTCCAGGGCTGATGCATAAAGGAATTTAAGAAACTCATTGCATTCCTACATTCAAAGGCAATACCAAAAATGCTTTCATGCTGATACATTGCAGAACTGTGGTGATCCCAGGTAATTAGATGAAAATGAAAGGTGTGTGACTGCAATATATTAATTAGCAATAATTAAAATCAGTTATACAAATATGTTGTTGTTTCATAAGCTCACATGGTACTGCTGATTTACATAAGCATTTACATTCATGTTGTCCTATGACTTACAAAGTGCCATGAAATAAAATGGGAAAAAAAAAAAAAAAACTGCAGTGAACAGACATAGGGCCTATGCAGAAAGCATCGGAAAATTGCATTCGCCAGGGTGTGAATTCGCCATGTTTTTGGAGTGTTAACCTCGCTGTATGCAGGAAGGGCCTAATCCCTGGCGAATGAATGCGCCACCACCATTTTGAAATAATGGCGAGTAACCTGTGGCGAGACAGGCTGCCTGGTGAGAAGCTGCCTAGAAGCCGTCCCCTGCCAAGATGTGTCTGCAGCAGAGAGAGATCCGCCGCTCTCTGCGCAAACATCGGCACATTAAAAATTATTTAAAATACAATTTTATTCATAGTGTACATGTGCAGGGGGTCTCCGGAGCTGGTTTCAGGTCCGGGGACCCCCTGGTTCCCGAGATACAGGCCTCTTTATGAGGTGCGGGTATCCTCTGCATTTAAATGTCCCGATCACGTGACCGCGGTATGTAAACAAAGCAGAGGGATACGGCACCCCATAAAGTGGCCTGTATCTCTTGGAGCAGGGGGTCCCCGGACCTAAAACCAAAGCGGTTCAGCTCCGGAGACCCTCTGCACATCTACAGTATGAATAAAACACACATATCAATAAAAACTCATTCCTTATCTTTGCGGCTATGTGCTATGGTAACGAAGCAGCATGAATGTATTTTTAATAATATTTGTACAGTGAGCAGGGGGTCCCTGAGCCACAAATCAATGCGGTTCAGCTCAGGGGACCCCCTGCTCCCGCACACTATTATTAAAATACTTTACTGCTGCTTCAATACCATAGCGGATAGCAGCTAAGGCAATGAAGGGGTTAAGGCATAATAGCATGTTTATTGGGGACAATTGCCCCCAATAAACATTGCAATACACAACATACAATACAGTAATGGGCACAATTACTATTATCCACAAATGGATAATAGTGCATTTGTCCATTTAAAATACATAAAGAACAATAAATACATTAAATACATATAGCACTCACCCATGTCCGGCTGCCACGATGAAGGCCATCCTCATCTTCATCCTGCCCATGCCCCTGCTGCAAAACAGAAACAAGAATAAAATCATCCAATGTAATGTCCCCTAACCCCTTAATCACCATAGCAGTTATTAACTGCTACAGTCATTAAGGGGTTAACCCACCCTCACCCACCACTCGGGAGGCCTACATACCCTCCCCCACTAACCCCCCACCCCGTGAGGCCTAACCACCCTCACCCACTACCCACAAGGGAGGCCTACCCACATACCCTTGGGGCCAATACCCCCTCCCCCCACCCCCAGTACCCACAATTAAAACAATACACTGCCCCACAATAAACATTATTCTATTTATTAAATACATTACCCACCCCCCGTGCCCCCCTATAAATACATGATTTATCCTTTTACATACAGGGTTCATACCCCAGCCCCACGCGAGTCCCCGGCGGGTCTGACGGGTCACCTGACAGACCTACAGGGTACCAGCAACTTGTTTCATACAGGTTCTGGAGGCCTGTTGGTGGGTCCCGCAAAGCGCCATGGCCCCCAGGTGGTCTCCGCGGTTTACCGTGGGCCACAATTGGGTCCCCACGGTAGGCCCGCGGATGTCTGGGACCCCCGGGTCAGACCCACAGGTGTCTGAGGGGCCTCGGGTGGTTCTCACGGGGGTCTGGGGACTCACGGGTGCTCACTACGGGTGCGCGGTGCTCTCCACGGATGTAAGGCCACCGGTTCTTCCCCGCAGACTACGGGTCCGCGGTGCCCCCACAGATGTGAGGCCACTGGTTCTTCCCCGCAGGTGTCACTCGTGGACCACGCAGCCTGGTACCCGTGAGATACCCGAGGATACCTCTGGTGGTCTCCAGAGGTCTCACACAGAACCAAGGAACAAACCCTGAATGTAAAATAAATAAACCTGACCTATACATTCAATACATACATTCCCCCCCCAACACATACAGTACAATAATGTGCAAAATAACTATTATCCAGATAGGGATAATAGATTATTTGTCCATTATTAAACATATTAACTAGCATATTAACTAGCATATTAAAATAAATAAAGTACTACTGACCTCATCAATAAGAAGCCCCCGTCGCCAGCAACATCCTTGTCTTTCATTGCCCACAAAATACATAGCCAATACATAGCAAATACATTGCAATTACATTCAGATATCAATTAACCCCTTAATCACCTTATCGGATAATAACCGCAAAGGTAATTAAGGGGTTGAGCCACCCTGGCCCGATACACACCTTAACCCCATTCATTTGTACAGTGACTTCATCATCCAACTATATATATACATATATAATATATCTATATATATATATATACTATCGATATATCGATATATAATAATAATACACCACACATAAGAACCAGTATACAGATAATGTACGAAGGGTTTGAAAAAAAAATGCTCTTTACAAAACCATAACCACTTCTATTCTTCCATACGACACAGACCATAAAATCCATTTTTTCCTAACAAAAATCCAATATCATTTTCAATCAATAGCCTCAAATGCCAATCAAAAGCCCAATGCCACTCCAAACCTTGAACTTTACATTGTAATAACATGATGCATACAGTCTATGCACATGAAACACTCTGCCATCCATGTTAACATAACATATTCCAAACAAAATCCCAATACAGCCAAACAAGTATACGTATTTAAAACCAATCAAGTAACCATAAATCAATTAGCATTCATTAAATAATCAACTAAAGACAATTTATTCCATCCCTAACATTACACAATTAACTCTTTCAATCTTAACACCGAACAAGTTTACCATCATACACATCTAGTACCAAAAAGATACAATATACACAAGCAAAGCTCACCATGACTAAAGTAACACCATACAGACCAACAATTACATCTATCTAATTTTTTAAAACATTATTACCCCCATTTATGCAAGCGCCTAAGTCAGAAACATTTTAAATCACAGCACAACCAGCTTTAAAAAAACACATAATTTCTTACCCTGTATTATATAATCTTCTATACAATACATACATACATTACTACAATACATACATACATACATACATATCCTACTACATACATACCTACGGGAACAAGAAATGATATACCAAAAAAAAAAACATTACAAAACAAAAAAGACAAGTTAAATAAATACATTTCTTTTGTTAATTTACTTACTGACGCCACTCACCGACCCGTGAACAGCTTACTCTCGCACCAATCCACGCACATACCCATAAATAATAAACCATAAAATCATCAATAATAAAATACTACAATACAGGGGTTTTCTATTTGTAATCCATCTTCATTCTGTATTCTTCTTTCTTGGTATCTTTTCCGGGTCTTCTTGTCGTCTTCGCCACGCCTGGTCTTCTTTCTTCTGTAGGAGGGTCCTTCCTCCTTAGCGTCTGCCTTCCCAATGAGACGCACATAGGCTTTTTAAAGGTCTATGACTTCACATTTTCGTCAGGTTTCCCACGGCCCTGATTGGGACCCTGAAAACATGTGTTTTTGGGGCCGAGAAAAAAAAACATTATGAGGTAATTTAAAGGCAAGAAATCACAAGCCATTAAGAAGGGCTTTGCTCTCAATTGCTTTTAAGATGACGTTATGAAAAGAACATGGGGCCGCCTCACATGTATGGTACCAATCAGAGCGTGGGAACCTCCATCCCCACGCTGATTGGCTTCTAGTAGAAACCATCTGACCAGAGGCTTTTGGGGGAAAAGATTTGACGTCATTGAAAGCCTGTCCATGGTAACTAGAGCCAATCCAGTTGGGATGGAGTTCCTCCCACGCCTGATTGGCTCCGTACATGTGAGGCCGGCCATTTTTCTTTTTCCTGACGTCATTTTTAACAGGCAATTTGAAACACAGCCATTCGGATTGGCTGTGCTTTCATTGCCTTTAAATGACGTCATCATTTTTTTTTCTCGTCCAAAACAACCTGGTTTTTTCCACGGCCGACAACGGGCCGTGGGAACCATGATGAACATGTTACGTCATAAGGCCTTAAAAGCCTATGTCGTCTCATTTCCCAGCTGACGCGTGGGAGAGGCCTCCCCTCTGAGAAGATGGCGATGCTTCAAAACAGAAGAAGAAGCCAAAGACCCCGAAGACGGTGCAGAAACACAGAAAGAAGATCAACAGGACGGATGGATTTATAAAGACAAGAAAGAAGATACCACATGGATTACAAGTGTTTATTATTTTATGTTCCTGGTTCCTGTCTTTGGATTGTTGAAGCACAGCATAGCGGTTCCCCCGGAAGTCGGTCATGGTGATCTAATATTAAGTAAAGTAAAGTATGGTTGGAAATTCCCAAATTCCTGCCGGTGCACAGCCAAGGTAGGTACGGACCCAGCAAGGTGTTAGGTTAACAAATATAGTTGGTTATTGAAACCAGCTTTACCGGTGACCAACCACACTCGACGCGTTTCGGGACTGTTAATACGCTGTGTAAACAATTAGCGAACTGAGTTCTCAATCCTCATGAACGATATACTGGCTATGCAAGGCCGAATGGGTAGACCAGGAGGCGGGGAGAGTAGCCTCCCTGGTTACCCATTAGCCACTGCAGAGCCATATATCGTTCATGAGGATTGAACTCATTTGCTATTGTTTACAAGGCGTCAAAAAACACTGCAACGACCCGGTACGTATCGTGCAAGGGGTCGTTTGCGCTGGAACTAGATGCGCATCACTCAACTACCCCTCCTCCGATACATACTAGCCGCAGCCAGCTATCTCATTGGCTGGGAGTCTCAAGCCAATTCGTTACAGTCTGCTGCGATTTTCGGGCCAAAACGAGAGCGCGATGACGCCGGGGTGCGGCGTCACTCCCCTTTAAAGCATGTAACAAACGGCAGCTATCATCCCAGTGATTGCTGGGAGTTCTCAGTCATCAAATTATACCATCGGCGATTTTCGCGCCAAAACGTGGGAGCGCGTATGAATGCAGGGTGGCGGCTAGCCTTAAATCAGTGGGGCATGAATGCGCGTATCATCTCTTGTACTAAGGATATCCCATCCGGAACCGCGGTCATGAAAGTGTGTGTCCCCTGTAACCTGTCAATAACTATCATTTTTACCTAACCTTGCTGGTCCTGGAAGTCCCCATACTGGCTGTGCACCGCAGAATCCTTTGGATTTCAACACTCTACTTGGAATATGAAGCGTGCTGACGCTGTCAATGGAACAACCTGCTGTTAGGATATTCGTCCTTACCGGGAGAACCGATGACCTGGAATAGTGCTCTGCAGGCCATAACAGGGTGTTGGATGGCGAGTCCTACACAACAATGGTTATGTGTAACCCTTCCTTCTATATGAAGACATAGGGACTATTTGGCCATTACATTGAGATTGTCTTTGTTGCTCATTCAAATAGCACTGGGTCTTATTATCTCTACCTTTGTTGGCTGATACTTTCCTTTCACCATGATATGTGGCTGTATAGCGCGGGCATCATTGTCAAGGTTCAGAATTGGATGAGCACTGTATTGGGCTCAGATGACCCGCAACAACCGATTAGTAAAGGACAAGCATGTTGTTTATGTCAGTTGTCATTTTTGGTTTTTAGTTGTTTTTTCACAAGTTCTAATTAATTTATAATTCCATTTCATGTCCATGTATTATATAGTCCCATGGAGCTGATTACATACAATGTTTATAAATGTTGTTTTTTTACTTTTATTGCTGTTTATGCGTTTCCATGTTTCTTACATCGTTTTCCCTTTTTGGTTACTATTGTTGTGTGAATTGTAATGTAAAGTAGTTTGTCATTTCAGAATGATGGTAGATTGCTTGGGTGATACGTGGGATACCACGTTTATTGTACTCCATTTTGCTGTAAACTAGCGCGGGTTATATTCTGGGGTATGTGCTGGGTATGTGTGCTGGGTTGTGTTCTGTAGTGTTTGAGCACTTTAATGCACTTTCTCATTGACTAACGCCGCGATGGGAGTAACACAGCAGGATCCCTGCAGTCCAATTTTTCAGTTTGAATGGGGACTGCCAGGGACCCCCCCGCTGTTAATCTGATAGGCCTTAATCTGCGAAATGTGGGGCTAGTTTAAGGAAAGTTTAAGGCATGTATTCAGAATGTACCTGGGTCTTTTGGGGAATTGCCACTGGTTTTTGTTAGAATAAGAGTTGCCTCTACTGTATGTTGGGACCCTGCCTTAATTGTTTATTGTGGCTTATTTGGTGAATTTCGATTGTGTATGATCTTGTTACTTAGAAATAGATTTGTTTTTTCCATGGTTTTGTGTTTGCATAACAATCTTGATTAGGGTTTTTGGTTGAGATTTGCTTGTAATGTATTTCGAAGGGCATTAATTGTGTGTTGGTAATTTATTATTGTCTACTTGCTTTGTTTATATTGAATGTTTACTTTCAATCGTGTATTTGTTTTGGACCATTGATTGCTATTGTGTACATGAAGGAAATATTATTTGCATCATGTACACATTGTTCAATTGTATGTTTTATTGCAATTTACTCTATACTGGTTTGGATAGGTGCTTGCTGTATTGTCTTAGGAGATGTGTTTTTATTTCCATTTGGCTTTGTTTGTAATTTGGCAGTGATGTTGTCAATTACAGATCGGATGTTTTCCATTGCTACATGCATATCCTTTCCCATTTCTTTGTAGATTGCTTAATCATACTTATATTTTACATATATTTATAAAGATATAATACAGAGTTAAGTTATGGTGAGTAAAAAAAGTGACAAAAACCCTTAAGCTTTCTGCATGGTCACAGCTTTGAGTTAATCAACCCCACACTGATGAGACCCATTAAGGTCGAAACAGCTGTCTGTGGGTGGTTTTCTGGGTTTTCTGGGTATGCACCTTAACCCTGGCTGTGCTCAAAGCTGTGACCATGCAGCAAGCTTAAGCCTATAGGGAACCATGTTAAAAATGGTTTTTGAAGCAAAAAGTGGCACTGTGTGCTCATTTGCATGTCATTTCCCAGAATCCCTGGCTGCAGTGGAAGTGCTGTGTGCTGGGTGATAATGGGGAAAGGCAGGGTTGCAGACCTGCCTAAGACATGCAGATGAGCATACAGTTGTATTTACATTTGCATATTTGCTTTACTGTGGAGGGTTTTTGTCACTTTTTTTACTCACCATAACTTAACTCAGTATATATATATATATATAAAGAGAATGATGAAGCCACTCTACAAATTTGTGGGTGCAGGGTGGCTCAACCCATTAATAACTTTAGCGCTTATTAACCCTTATTGTTAATAAGGGGTTAAGTAACACCACAATATATTTGCTATATGGTGTGGGTGGGTTATGTATAGTTTTTTAATAATTGTTATGTTTATTGTGGGTGTGTGTATTGTTTTGAATGTGGGTATTGTGGGTAGGGGGTATTGTCCCCAAGGGACAGAGGGTAGGCCTCCCGGTGTGATGGTGGTTATGCCTCACGTGGGTGGGTAGTGGGGGTTGTGCTTAGGCCTTCAGAGTGGTGGGTGAAGATGTGTTAACCCCTTAATGACGGTAGCGGTTAATAACTGCTACGATAATTAAGGTGTTAGGGGACATAACATTGGCTATTTTTCTGCTTATTTATTTCAAAGTATTTATGTGTGTTTCACTTATATTTTGGGTGCACAGACTTGATACTGCAGGCAAGCGGGGACCCCTGCGGGAACACCCGAGGGCCACCGCCAGCCTAGAGAGTCATTTCTGTGCATGCCAAAACTGTTAGGGAACTGAAGGGGTTACTGGTGTATTATTTATATATATATATTTTGTGGTTAGCAGGGATGGGTGCAGTGTGTAATCGCCCCAACAGTGGCTGTTTATGGGTTGTGGGTGAGTCGCTGGAGTGCTTAACACCTTCATGACCGTTGCGGTATTAACCGCTATGGTAATGAAGGGGTTCAGTTGACCCGCAATCCCCCCCAAAAGCCATAAACACCCCCCAATTTCAAAATACCCCCTTAATCCACTGCCGCTCCCCACCCAAAGCATGGTAATGGATGGTTAACCCCTTCATTGCCTTCGCGGTTGACCGCTAAGGTAATGAATTGGGCTGTTAATGCATTAATCCTGCTTCGGATACATGGGGGGGGCTTCGGTGCTGGTCTTACTGGGTATCAACTCTGGAGCCCCCCTGCATCAATCCGAGGCAGGAAAAGGGCCTGTTTTTTTTTATATGTCCCGTCTCGCCGCTCAGCACCAGCTTTTTGCCAACTTTTGTTGGCGGAGCGATTTGTAGAATATCTTCATTTTATAGCGCCGATCAGCGCCGAGATGCTGATCGGGGCTGCTAGAATACTGCGGGTTTTAAAACTGGCGAGATATGGCTTCTCGCCACCCGCGCGGCGAGTTTTTTTTTCCAGAAACAAAAACTGGCGGATTTTCCTCATCTCGACAGTTTTTCGCCATTAACTGAATTGCTGTAGGCATATTTGCCAAAAAAATGGCGAGATAGGGCTTCTCGCAGGTCTCTGCATAGGCCCCATACTATTTTACAGACAATCTTAGCTGCTTTTCTGTGGAGATCCCAAAGTAGGGTACTTTTAGTGCCCATCCAGTACTTGATCCTGTTGGGAGGAGTTTCTTCAATGTTCAGTTTGTCATGCAATGTCAAAATGTCATGCAATAGTGGGCAATTCATTAACATGCTTCTCTTTTAATAGTAAAAAATGGGTCCTTAATAAATATTATCTCTATAAATAGATTTTTCACTGGGCGTTAGGGCCCTATTCATTGTGAGACAATGTTATTCTTTTCCAACAGGAATTCTTTAATATTTAGTGGAAGAAATGTAGCATAGCCTCCTGGCTTCAAAACCGGCAAAAAAAAGCTGCCTCAAAGAAAAAAGTCTCATAGGAAGTAATGGGATTTTTTGCTATGTCAATTCTGGGACATTTTTTGTACCAGTTTTGCAGTCATGAGATAATGACACATACCTAATATATTTTGGACTTTTTCTTTTTTTTTTAGCATTTTTTTTCACTGATCTACTATATTACCCTGTGCATGTCTGCATCAGTCATAACCTGGGAACCCCTGTTTAAGAGGTATTGCCTTCAAAGGTTTATGAATTCCAATGAGTTAATATAGTAACCAACTGGAAGCTGTAAGATCACTTCTTCTGGTAGCCCTTCTGCTTTGGGCAGAAGTCAACTTCGCAAATAAAACATCTATATACACAATAACAAATTAATATACAGTATACATATAAATACATATCAATACCATATATACATAGCATCGTAATTATCATCATCCTCGTCTTCAGCCGTTGTCGATCCACTGCTGGATAAAGGACTCTTCAGTGAGCTTCCAGGTACTGTGGTGGCAAGCCTCTCTTCCCCATGTTCCTGTACCTTTGATATTCCTTTGGAATTCAGTCGAGTATCATCTTTGTCCGACGGTAGTCATTTCTTATGTTGTCTATGTAGCCATGTGTAAAATTGGTGTACATATCTCTTTCTCATGCTGGCAGTAAACCTGGTAAGTATGCAGGATTGCCAGTAGTCATCATGGAGGTTTGCCCTCAAACCCTGGTGAGGTGTCATATGTCCCAAAGGAAGTGACAACATGCTTGGTGTCCACCCTTAGTGACATCAGAGATGTGCCTGTTCCTGAGGTGATATAAGACACAGCACTGCCTAAAGTTAGTGGTTCAGTTTCCTGTTGTTGTGCTGCCTCTGTTCAGTGAGAGGCACGTGAAGGTCTATACAGTGTTGCAGTAGTCTCATGCTAGCTGTGAGTCTGTGCAGCTAGAAGCAGACAGAGAAGCTGTTGAATCTCCCTAAGGGGAGAGGTGGAAAGCAACTCCATTAGGAGAAGGAGGAACTTTCCAGATGGAGTGCAGCAAATGAACGAGCGGCTAAGCTGATAGCTGTGAGGGGCAGCTGGCCCATACCACCATGCCAATAAAGATGACCTTGAATAAAGACACTTCACTGTGTGAGTCTGGAATTACTCAGCAGGGGAAGGCATCACCAAGAAGGAGTTCCTCATCAGAACCATCCCCTTGCAGACGCAGGGATCCTGATGAGGTGGAGGCGCTGCATTGGATATAGGTAGGACTCAAGCACACTACCTCAGCTGCCTGTCTGGGTTGTCAATCCCCACACAACATCATGCGGGAGACTCAGGAGTCCTGTTGCCAACAGGTGCACCACCAGACACTACACTGTAATGGGGACAGGTTAGACCACAGGGGCCAATGTGAGATTGGGTGGGTCAGGCTAGGCCAGAAAATCCGTTACATTTGGAGGCGCTGCTGAGATTTCCTGTCAACAGGACAGGCTTTAGCTAGGCACACTGGGAAACAGGGAGAGTGTATGCTGCCAATTTGTGCTGTGTTGGGACGGACCTAGGGGTAGTCAGGGGGCTGATGGAGTTCGTCAGTTCGCAGGGGCGACCTAGGGGAAAGGAGTTGGAGGTTTGGAGCCGGGCTATAGCAGTCCTAGTCACCTTGAGGCAGTGCTAGTTTGTAGGATGCCTAAAGGGATAGCCTGTTAACGTGGTCAGGAATTCTGGAGAGGGTCTGCGCTAGGCTAGCCAACAGTAGGTAGACGCCCAAGTACTGCATGGAAGAGCCAGAGTACTCTAGCCCATTCCAGACCACTTACCGAAGGGAGCACAGACTGGGAGGAAGGAGATACAGCAGACACAGAGAGAGTGAGCAGAAAAAAACACAAAAAACACAGCGCACGACGCTCATAGTGCATTAAAAATTATGCGGGGTTTCTCGCCGATGCTGGCGCCGGTTAACACTGGGTATGCTCGTCATGATATGGCAGTAAAGTTAGTAGTAATACTGCTCTAGGCTCTTCCAACGCGTTTCGAAACCCGTAGGTTTCTTCATCAGGGAATAAATGTATAAGTGGAATTATTAGGGTTTTAAATACCCCACGCCATGACCCCATTGGTCCACTCAATTGATTTGTCCTCCAATGAGAGGATGGCGGGGAGGAGTCAAAAATACCCAGACTGCACGTATTATTTCTATATCCTCATTTAGACCTCCTGGATGCAAAGTATCAAGTTTATGTTTCCAGAAGGTCTCCTGTCTAGATAATTCTTTGACTCTGTCTCCCCCTCTTCTATTCCTTGGTATATACTTAATACCCTTGAATAGAAGGGAAGAGGGGTCACTATTGTGACATTGGGCATAGTGTTTGGACAGGCTATGCTTCATATACCCTATTCTAATATTGCGCAGATGTTCTTGAATGCGAACTTTTAACGGGCATTTAGTGCGTCCCACATATAATAGGCCACATGGACATTCTATTAAGTACATAAACTTGATACTTTGCATCCAGGAGGTCTAAATGAGGATATAGATATTTGGTCTCTATATTAATCTGTCCTCATGATTTTTGAGATTTATGCTGGAATGTATTACTTTACCTTTTTTATAATATGATTCATTATTTTAACTTTAGTCTCTATGTCCTTTTAATTACAACAAGGTATAATTTTTCCTTCTATATATACCAAATATAGCATGCATTCTTTAGCATGTTCTATTGTGTTTTTTAATTAGAACCTTTTAAAATTTATGTGACTCCATTTCGTGCTTTTTCTATTGAGCAAGGTGATTAGAGGAGAGGACAAATGTGTCTCCAATATGTTGCACAAACCTTTTCTATGCACTAATATTCCTCTCTTTGGTTTTAGAATCACCTATCGCGTCATTTATTGCTTATGTCTATTTGTGTTCACAATTTTGTTTATTAATAAAGTTTATTTTGTTTTTGTTATATTGCTAATGACAACAAATAATACGTGCAGTCTGGGTATTTTTGACTCCTCCCCGCCATCCTCTCATTGGAGGACAAATCAATTGAGTGGACCAATGGGGTCATGGCGTGGGGTATTTAAAACCCTAATAATTCCACTTATACATTTATTCCCTGATGAAGAAACCCATGGGTTTCGAAACGCGTTGGAAGAGCCTAGAGCAGTAGTACTACTAACTTTACTGCTATATCACGACGAGCATACCCAGTGTTAACCGGCGCCAGCATTGGCGAGAAACCCCGCGGTGACGTCACCAATCCGGAAGTGTTTCAACGGAGGGGAGAGAGAGAGGTTTTCTGCTGGTGTGTGGAGCTCGGTTTGAAGCAGCGATCGAGGACAGAGCTGCAAACGTGTTTATCTACTCTTGGGAGTAAGGACTTTCAAAGACTTCCCACTTACCTGCACAGGAACCGGTGTGAGAGGAACCAGCCTCCATCTGCATGAGAGGACATCTGATCCGGCTTCCACGTGGTGTTGGGTAACATTATCCCAAAATTGCCTGAGTATTACTATTTTGATGTACGCTTAATACTCACCTTTATTATTCTTTATGTCAATATAATTTTTAATGCACTATGAGCGTCGTGCGCTGTGTTTTTTGTGTTTTTCAAAGACTTCCCACTTACCTGCACAGGAACCGGTGTGAGAGGAACCAGCCTCCATCTGCATGAGAGGACATCTGATCCGGTTTCCACGTGGTGTTGGGTAACATTATCCCAAAATTGCCTGATTATTACTATTTTGATGTACGCTTAATACTCACCTTTATTATTCTTTATGTCAATATAATTTTTAATGCACCATGAGCGTTGTGCCCTGTGTTTTTTGTATTCTTTTCTGTTAGCTCTAGGGGGTTCCTGAGCCCTCCCTTCTACCGCAGCTGCAGACGCTAATTATTATTAAGGTCACGTATTTATTTTTATTTTCACTACATCACCATTAATAATAGTTGCGCACTATTCTCTTAACTCACTCAACATTCAAGTGCAGTCAGATTTTGTGTTAAGCTGCAATGGCTAACGATATGATTCAAAACAGCCATCCACACAAAGGATATAAAAGGATGATAGCTGAGGCGATCGTCTCAACTGTGGAACAGAAAGCCAACGTGGGCCAAATCTATGATTTGATTAGAACAAAGAATCCTTATTACCAAGAACCTGGGCGGGCGCGAAATTTTAAATCCTCTGTAAGATTCACTTTGTCAACTAATGAATGTTTTGAACGTGTGCAGGATAACCTACAAGAAAGTCTCTCTCTCTCCCCCTGCACCTCCCTTCTCTCTCTCTACCCCCTGCACCTCCCATCTCTCTCTCCCCCCCTGCATCTCCCATCTCTCCCCCCCTGCACCACACATCTCTCTCCCCCCCTGCACCTCCCATCTCTCTTCCGCCCCCTCTGCATCTCCCATCTCTCTTCTGCACCCCCCTCTGCATCTCCCATCTCTCTTCCGCACCCCCCTCTGCATCTCCCATCTCTCTTCCGCCCCCCCTCTGCATCTCCCATCTCTCTTTCGCGCCCCCCTCTGCATCTCCCATCTCTCTTCGCCCCCCCCCCCTCTGCATCTCCCATCTCCCCCCATATGTATCCTACCTCAGGTAGCTGTGGGTTCGGCGGAGGCGGCTGGTTTGGCGGAGGCAGCATGCGCTCACTAGCAGCAGGTGCCGCACTGCTAGCGAGCGGCTGTGAGCAGGCTCTGGGTGGGGAGAGCCGGGGGGAGGGAGTGCCGGGGTGCCTGGGGAAGGAGTGCCGGGAACCGGAAGGAGGGCCGAGGAGCTGGAGGGAGGGCCGGGGAGCCGGAGGGAGGCAGAACCGGGGTGCCGAAGGGAGGAGGAGCCGGGGAGCCAGAGGGAGGCAGAACCGGGGTGCCGAGGGAGAGCCGGGGAGAGGGAGTGCCGGGGCGCCTGGGAAAGGAGTGCTGGGAACCAGAAGGAGGGCCAAGGAGCCGGAGGGAGGCAGAACCGGGTTGCCGAGGGAAGAGGAGCCGGGGGAGGGCAGGCAGAGGAGAGCGGGAAGTCACGTGGCTGCCCCTGCGACTGCTTTTTTTTGTCAAAGCCCCGCCCCCGGCGTCCCATCCAATCCCCTGCGGCCCGGCATTCTAAAGCCCCGCCCCCGGCATCCCATCCAATCCCCTTTTGCCCGGAACAATGAAAATACTTACCTGCCGCCGCCGACACAAAAAACGGGACCAAGGAGAAAATCCGGGACATTACCGGGACAGCCCGGCAACTGGCACAGGAGAGAAAAAAACGGCACTGTCCCGGCAAAATCGGGACATCTGGTCACCCTACCCAAAGTACCTGTTGTTGTGTTAGGCCTTGTTCTTCTTGTTTTCTCCTCTGTCCCGCCCTGCTCCTCTTCTGATTGGTCCTTACCTCCCTCTCTGTCCTGCCAGCTAACTCTACCGATTGGTTCTCTCATCTAATGTAACTTTTTCCCTCGTCTGAGGGAGAAGTACTGGAACGTTCCTGCTGCTAGAATAAGTACCGGAGTTGCAGCTTGTTCTTACAGGACTTTAGCCCCGAATACACCCCTACTTTAAAACTGCTCCACCGACAATATAATACAAATCAATGCAGAAAAAGCTTATTCTTGTGGGAATTTATTAGCCAAATACCGCTAATTACTACATTGATCCAAAACATCAGGTTAAGAGAAAATTCTCAGGATAAAAACAACTGCTATAACCTCATTATCTACTGAATTCAGGTTTAGGCTGAGCTTATAGTTGGCTCGCAACGGAGCTCATTGCGTCGCGCGCGCCTATTGCTATAGCGATCCCTGCACTGAGGTCTGAGGTGATGGGGAGATGTGGCAGAGGCGTGGCGGACGCATCATTGGACGTTCGTTCTCATTGGCTGATCCCCTCATCTGACATAGCCGTGATGTGTCCACCACGCGGAAAAAACTAATTCATTTGTAGCAGAAAATTCTGCCACACAGTTGCTCGGCATCGCGCCCACACTCACACACTGTAATGAATCCGCTCCGCGGTTTACGGTTTGCCTCACCTTGCAGACCAGTGCAGTCCTGGAACACTTCTCCTGTTATTTACTGAAGCCTGGATTCTCTCACCAAAGCAATACTGCCACACACTCCCTCTGGTATCTACTGCAGCTGTGCAACCTATCACTGCATTCCAGCCTTGTATTCACTCATTGGAGCAGTACCTTCACACCCCCCTCCGGGGATTGGACCGCTGGCCTTTAAGTACTGCTTTCCCACAATGCTCCCTGCCGAGCATAGTCCTTACCGGATGTCACTTGTTCTGCCACAAGCTCCCGCTTGTTCTCCTGTGCTGAAGCGGAGGTTTCCCCTGCGTCTTCAGCCTCCTGGTTTCCTGCACTGAAGCGGAGGTTTCCCTGTGTATCTTCAGCTTTCTGGTTCCTGGGGCCTACTACTCTTTCCCTAATCTAGAGAGGCCGTGTCCTGGTTCCTGCGCTGAAACGGAGGATTCCCCAGCCCGCTCAGGACTCTTGCGCTGTGCACTGGTTTACCCGTGCATCTAGGCGGTGTGCTACTCTGGTCTGCCTACCACCTCCTGAGACCAGTACCATGGGCCATGGTCGCTGCACACGCAGAGGCCACCCCCGCGCGCCTAAGCTGAAGCGGGGCTTTCCTGACTACCTGTTGCCGAACTCCTGCTTGAACAATGTTTATCCTGATGTCTCCTGTCCTGACCCTGGCTTGTACAACAACGATGCTGTCTCCTCCTATCCTGATCCTGCTACGTACGACTACGAACTGCGCAATCCGGATCAGCCTGCGTGGTCTAAGGTCGGTGCTTTTACAACCCCACCTCAGCCACGCGGTCCGACCCAGGTTTGTGGTGAGCACAACCGTGACACACGCACCATGGCCACCCTCATTGACTTCCACAAATTATCTCTCACTGCGCGCAATGTCGCGTGTACTGTCGCGGTTACTATAAACGTAGCCTTAGAATTAAGAATATATGCTGCAAAAAAGATTAAGGTAATAAGGGTTTTTACTAAATAAAGCACACACCCGTTTACATGTTTTTACTTGTTAATTAGATTATTTCCTGACGTATTTATCTGTGTTCATTTTACTAGAACATATCAACTGTGGGTTTTTTTTAATGAATCACTTTTTCTGTGGGGTCTACATATACAGTGCAGCTGTAGACTAACTCTTTTTCTTCTCCCTAGTTCATGATAGCACTATAAATTATTTTTACTTCCATAGTGGCACCTTGTTTACAGTGTTGTGATACTTGCAGAGATACTGTAGAGGATGTGCAAATTATTCACTGTACAGTTCCAAAGTGCAGGGAAACAGTTTCAGGCGAGGAGAATCCTGCTTGTGCAGTCAACATAGACAAACTAATTCCTCAAAATGTAGGTCTCCTCTAGGACAGGTCGATACGATGAAAGGTCCATATGGGACCTGAAACGTTGTTTCTCCTCTGTTCTTGGCTGTTACAATAATTGAAGTATTGCATTGTGAACTCAAATTATTCACTGACATTTAACTTTGCTACAAATGTGGTGTTTATTTGCACACACGCATATTCATGGCTTTGTTAAAAAAAAAAAGGGACAACTGCCTATCTTCATATGTATGTGTAGCCAGGTTTCCCCCCCTTGCACTTACAGCTGTTGCTGGGAACGCGTGCAGGCCATTGCTAAGGCCGCAGTCGCGTTGTTAAGGTCCCGGCGGCTCGAAGTGCAGGGCACAGTGAGTATTGCTCGGCAGAGTTGCGCATGCGCAGGAGACGCGCGCGAGGAGCTGGCCTCACAGTAAGGGACTATATCTCCCATGAGTATCAGGAGCGCCCCATGTGACGCCAGGGAACCAATAGGGTTGGAGGATCTCCTCCCGAGGGATAGATATATGCGTGGGATTGCATACGCAGTTCAGTTGGTGTCGGGAGCAGCTAAGGGAAGGAGATAGCGTGCAGGAGTCAGTGACTCTCTGCACTAGGCTAGCAGCCCCTTAGGCCCCATATAGCCCTACGACACTACAGCGGAGTATTGCAGGGACCGGCCCCAGTTAGGGACATTACCCTTATTATATAGAAAGTTTCTGAATAGACCAAGCCGACGCTGCGCGTCCAGCCAGAGGGTTGGGCCTATACTGTCGCTACCGTTGCAGAGGCCTTTCGGGTGGGACCGCCCCGGATGGTGGTTTCGGTTTTCTTCCGTCCGCCGATCCTTTGTGAAGTTCGGTTGCAGGCCCGAGCACTGGAGTGCTCGGCAGGTAACCCCGCTCAGCAAGTGCACCAACTTTACTGTTTAATACTGTTACAGGACTAGAGACTGCGCAGTCACATATGTTTTCTCCCTCAAAGGGTGTGGACAGATTGTGTGGGGTTATGGACACGGGGTGGTATCACCCGGTGTAAGGGGAAAGCGGATTGCTAACCGCAGTATTTAGTGTCCCCTCAAGGAAGGGACACCTGTTATTTGTTGTTAACCAATTACATGCAGTAAAGCCAGTTCTGTTTTACCACTATTTGCTCAATGTGATTGTTTCCTGTGAGGGCCTCCTCCCACTCCGTAGGGATCCCTACCAGGTGGAGGCATTGCACCACTAGATAGTAATATATGTATGGTCCCCAGGCTCCGCAGCGGAGACTTAGGTTCCTGAGAGCCACACAGGTTACACAGCACGGCAGTAGCGATAGTATTCACCGGGAATACCCGTTACATATGCAATACTGCCGGATGACAGCATTTGCACGTTTGAGTCATCCAGAAGTTCCAAACCCCTGAAATATAGGTTTTAAGGAGAGATAGGAGTGGGGAGGTGGGTGGGGGTAGGGGGGGGGGGGTAGAGAGAAAGTGGGAAGAGAGAGAGAGGAGTGGAAGAGAGATAAGGGAGAGTGAAAGAGAGGGGAGGGGAGAGAGATAAAGGGAGGGGGAGAAAGGACATAGAAAAAGAAAGGGAGAGAGAGACAGAAAGGGGCAATGGATAAGAGAGAGTGAGGAGAGAAATGGGGGAGTTAAAGAGATAAGGGGAAGACAGGAGAGGGGTGAGAGGACAGTGGGGAGAAAGAAACTGGGTGGAGAGGGATCGATGAGAGACAGAGAGGGAAAGAGAGAGAGAGAGGGAAAGAGAGAGAGAGCGGGGAGAGAGGGGGAGGGAGAAAGAGAGGGGGAAAGAGGAGCGGGGAGATACCTAGGGGAAGAGAGAGGAAAGGGAAAGATAGAGACGGGAGAGGGAGAGAGATGAGGAGACAGCGATATAAGGAGTGAGAGAGGGTGGTTAAGTTAAGGTAGAGAGAATGGGGGAGGGAAATATAGAGGGAGGGCGAAAGAGATAGAAGAAAGGAGGAAAAGAGAGAGGGAATAGAGAGAGTGGGGATATTTATAGAGAGGGGGAGAGATTAAGGGACAGAGAGATGGGGGAAAGAGAGAGAAACTGAGGGCAAGAGATGAGGTAGGGAGATGGGGAGAGAGAGACATGGATGGGAGAGGGAGATCACCTGGGAGAATGGAAAGACAGAAAGAGGGGCACAGAAATGGGGAGAGAGGTATATAGTGAGGGAGAAAGAGAGAGTGAAAGAGAGGGGGATGAGTGAGGGGGGAGATTATATGGGGAGTGATGGGTATTGGGAGAGAGAGTGTGGAGAGATAGAAAGGGGGGAGAGAGAGGGAGGAAAGAATGGGGTAGAGAGGAAGGGGGGAAAAGGGAGAGAGGGGGAGAAAGAGAGACAGGAGGAGAGAGAGAGAAGCATATCTCAAGTGTGCCCATTTTTTGTGCACAGGCGTGCTTCCATATTTTGCATGAAGGGATTTACATAGCACTTGGGACACTAGCTAAGAAAAGTCTGTCTCTCAATGGTGGTTGCTGGTGGAATTGCATACTTTGGTTGAATATTTATACATGGCGAGCTAACACCTGCACTCTCCCCTCTCTCCCCCAAACAATAAATGCACTTGCTTAAGTTTTGGATGAACAAGGCCACAGCTTTACTGAATGTATTAGCCTTAAAGTATTCAATTCCTTAACCAAAACCCCCCTGCCAGGCTGTCAGACCCATAGCGATGGCTTATGACTCCCGCTGTTATCATTCCTTCATGACAGAATTACCAACCACCAACACAGAGGGCATGCACTTCCTAACCAACCTCCTTATTCCTGGGCTCCAAGCCAGCAGGCCAACCTCACTAACAGCTGTGACAACCACCCAACTTTTTTACTATGAATATACATATTAAAAATGTAAATATATAATTAAACACAGAACATAAAAGTAAAGAACACAACAGAGGGGGATAGGGGGGGCATGTTACAAATCGGAGGGCCAATGAAGTAAGAGGCCCTTCCCCTTCACTACCTCCCTTAAACCTGCCTGCTACCACTCTCTCCATAGGCTATCCTCCCACACATTAATCCCTTCCTATACCTAAACCATGCCTAACTGCAACATATAGTGAAAAGAGGGCGAACAAGTTACACATGGGCTGGCTACATATTCAAATTGAATGTTGCCTAAAACTCTATGAATAGTTAGCAGATTGAATTTTGACACATTCGCCCATATGTAGTGGGAAATTGAACGAGAAGGTGTTTTAAAAAAATAATTATAATTCTAACTCACACACCAGTAAGCTCACATGTAATGTGATCATTAAGAAGAAGTACAACTTTTCAAAATCTCTCCACAGGTTTTCTGGTTGGGACCCATGATTGGTGCTGTGTTGGCCTCTCTGATTTATGACTACATTCTTTTCCCAAACACTAAGACCCTTTCTGAGAAACTTACAATCCTGAGAGGGGCCCTTGAGCCAGAGGAAGAGTGGGATGAGAGAGAAGTTCGTAGGAGGCAATCAGTGGAGTTGCATTCGCCGCAGACAATTTCTAGAAATGGGATGACAGAGAAAGTCTGACTCAAGTCAAAAATCAGTTGAAGAAGGAACTTTATCGGAGGTTTACTTCGGTTTGGTTTTAGTATTAAAAAAACCCAAAAAAAACTATGTCTTTTGAATTTTTGTTTCACTTTTGTAACCGTTTTATTTGAGGGATAGAGAAGGGGAGATTAGTGTGGGGGGGGGGGGGGGAGATTGAGTGAGAGGGAAGTGGAGATGAAGGGGGGTGAGAGGGAGAGAGGAGGATGGGGATAGTGAGAGAGGAGAGCATGTGTGTGCAATATACAGTATGTACAGTTAGGTCTGCAAATAATTGGACACTGGCACAATTTTCATAATTTTGGCCCTGTACGCCACCACTGGTCTGTTCTCTGTTGTTTAGGAGACGTCTTCTGGGTGAATGAAATGTAAGTGGAGCCACCCAGTTGCTTGATTAATACTTGAAGAGTTCTTTATCCATCATCTTCAGGAAATCTTTATATTTCATTGACGAAACTGGTTTATCATCATCATCTTGAATGCGGTGCATCCTAGGCCATCACCACAACTCTCTGATTTAAAGATATATTTGTACATTTTAGTGGTATGACTTTGTTTCTCTCTCTCTTCCAAGCCTTTCTTTTATATAGAGGTGGTTAGGACATGGTTTGAAGAGTGATGCACATCCATTGGCTAATATGTTTGCTTTTAGGGCACTGACATTGTCGGGTCTGACACTTTGTCAATGCACACTTCACCCACTATTACCCATCTCAGATCAAGTTTTTGGGCATTCAGGGAATCATGTGATCCATTGCACTGTTTTCAGACTGTATGTATCTTGCTCGAATGTTGGTATACAATTAGCTATTCCCCAGAATTGAGGATGATGATGTGCTACATCTGGTGTGGGATTTTTGCTCTTTTTTTCTGCCACCTCATTACACTCTATTCTTTACGGTCCTATTCTATTCTACACTCTTTCTTTACGGTCCTCCGTGACCGATTCCAAATACCTACTAAGGAATTATTGATGTTGTATATACCCACGGGACAGCAGGAGTGTTTATACCTCTGTGGCAATTCGGTGTCACGGAAGGCAACACAGTAGACTTTTCCTCCTTCCTAGTGGCAGTGATATCCCTGTGTATATTGAGTATATCCAACGGAGATTATGTATATGTGTAGAACTCTATAGAGGCATACCCTGAGTACCTTCCCTTATATATAGAGAAACAGATGACTCCCTGTACAATCAGGGCCATCTTAACATATTGGCACGCTGGGCAGTTGCCCGGGGCCACACAGCAGAGGGGGGTCCCACGCGCCCGGTCCATGCGTGCCCACCATAGGGTTGCCAGGTGTCCGGTTTTCACCCGGACAGGCCGGTAATTCTGCTGCCTGTCCTCCGGTATAAAATTGTTGCGGCAGTGGCAGCACGAGGGCAGGCGAGCGTTAAGTGCTGAGAGGGCAGAGAGAGGAGGAGAGGGGAGAGGGAGGGCCAGGACGGGACGTTGGCTGGGACCGGGTTGCTGTCTCTGATTGGAGGAGAGGACCAGCAGAACTACAGACATATTCCTGTGCTGTCTGTGTCCTGCAGGAGATAAGTAAAGTACAATGTGGGGGGTATATTTTATATGTATTGGGGAGGTAGGAGTATATTTAATATATATGGGGGTGGTGGGGGTATATTTTATATGTATTGGGGTGGTAGGAGTATATTTAATATATGGGGGTGGTGGGGGTATATTTTATATGTATTGGGGTGGTAGAAGTATATTTAAAATATATGGGGGTGGTGGGAGTATATTTTATATGTATTGGGGAGGTAGGAGTATATTTAATATATATGGGGGTTGTGGGGGTATATTTTATATGTATTGGGGTGGTAGGAGTATATTTAATATATGTGGGTGGTGGGGGTATATTTTATATGTATTCGGGAGGTAGGAGTATATTTAATATATATGGGGGTGGTGGGGGTATATTTTATATGTATTGGGGTGGTAGGAGTATATTTAATATACATGGGGTGGTAGGGGTATATTTTATATGTATTGGGGAGGTAGAGGTATATTTAATATATATGGGGGTGGTGAGGTAATATTTTATATGTATTGATGTGGTGGGGGTATATTTATATGTATTGGGGTGGTGGGGGTATATTTATATGTATTGGGGAGGTGGGGGTATATTTTATATGTATTGGAGTGGTGGGGGCATATTTTATATGTATTGGGGTGGTGGGCTATATTTTATATGTATTGGGAGGTGGGGGTATATTTTATATGTATGGGGTGGTGGGGGTATATTTTATATGTATTTGGGTGGTAGGGTATATTTTATATGTATTTGGGTGGTAGAGGTATATTTTATATGTATTGGGGTGGTGGGGGGGTATTTTATATGTATTGTGGAGGTAGGGGTATATACAATATATGAGGGCAGTGGGGGTATATTTAATATATATGGGGATGGTATGTTATATTTAATATATATAGGGGTGGTAGGAGTATATTTAATATATGGGGGTTGTAGGGCTATATTTTATATGTATTGGGGAGGTGGGGGTATATTTTATATGTATGGGGTGTGGGGGGATATGATATATATATATAAAACCAGAGACAAAACATAAAACACAGACAGAGCTCAGTGCACATCCAGTGAAATTCATATACGGTACAATGCCTAAATATATATGTATAAATATCTATTAAATAAAATGGTCTTTTAGTTTAAACATTTTTGGCCAAAATTGTTGTAAGCCCCTGAGCCACTGCACGGCAGACCACAATTCCAGGGGTCCCTAACACTAATTTTTTGGGGGTTCAATAGGAACTTGTTAGGTGTCCAGTATGTTTTACATATATATATATATATATATATATATATATAAATAAAAAAAAAGGGGGAAGGAAAGCAGCGCCTATGCTAAGGTTAACTAGGCAAATAAATATATATCCTATACACCAACTGTGCAAAAACTATTATTAATCTATACACTTAAACAATAAAATAATTGGATTATCCTAACACAGATATTAAATAGACCTATAACCAAAAACACATGATCTATTAATAGAATTAAGAAAAAATAAAATAAAAAATAAAGCCAAAAGAAAAAAGAGAGTATGAACACCAGTCCTCAGATAGTCCAATAATGATATGGATCCTGGTATGAAGGGTCTCCTGCTGCTCTCCAAAGTGGACGAACCACGTCCACAGGGCATCTATAGAAGAAAAGGGAAGAGAGAGCGCATACCCATAGCGTAAAATAGTCAATTTTAATGAGGGGAAGGGAGGGAAGGGGTTAAGAAATGCGCTTACAAGAAAGCAGTAAAATCAAGCATTGTGTGAATAATCACCACCATCCGGTTTGTATCTGCAGTATCCTGGGGCAGTCCCGATCGTGCAGCAATAGGATCAGTGTCCAAACAGATGTCCAGGGCTGGTGTATTCCATATACACGTGTAGGGTCCTGGAAAGATGGCTCCTCGTGGATCAAGCCTTTGCAGCAGTCGCGCGGTCCAATCAGTTCCGGCGCGCGGTGATGACGTCAATGCCCATGCGTCTAACGTGATGACGCTCCCTGACGCGTTTCGTCACTCACGGGTGACTTTTTCAAAGGGAAGTATAGAGAAGGGGGAGGTCCAGTACTTTATATGCTCTCCAATTATCTAAATCACTGGGAGTCTCCCCTTCTCAGCTGTATATACGCTTGGTGCTAATTAATATTTGTTAGATGCGCACAATGCATATTAAAAACCTTTGAGTTGAAGGAGTAAAGAAAAAATCTTATTCAAACAACAATTAATTAGATGAAAAAAAGGCACATAGTAATCATATGGGGAGTCAACCTTCACATAACATGACAAAGTATACATCAATAATTGATAAACCTGTCATACAAATATCGTGAAAGATAGACATGCAAGGAATGCATAATTATTACAAATCGTGCATGTATATGGTCCACTCAGCTGACATGACCATTCAAAATATAAAAGGTATCTCCCTGTATAATTACATATAAAAATACAAATTGCATACAATTTAACAATACCAAATTGTATTGAAAAACATATAAATGTAATTCCAATAATTAAACAGAATCAAATGAAAGACACAGTAAGAAAGCATTATTACCAGATATTGAACCCTATAAGGAGGGCAATTTCCCATATTAACATATGCCTAACAACTTAAGCACAGTGCATATATTTATTCAAGTCTATAGGCCAGGGCAAAGCAAGGTCTCAAGAGGGGGTGAACTGGGATATGAATGTAATAAGTGAAATATTATGTGCTTGTAGATAAGTGTATGAGTGTAAATATAGAAAGTTTATCAATTACTACTATATTAAAAATCAATTATATTACTACCATTATGTGAATAATTCTAGTGGTGATGGAACTAAGTCCAAGTGTGACTATATTTGTGCGTGAATAATTGTAATAAAAACTATATAATAAAAATAATTAGTGTATAGTGATATTTAATATGTACTATGTGTGTGACCATACACCAATAAGTGAATATAGTGTAAGCTAAACTAAAATAGTAAAATAGTGTGGTCCCAGCTCCGGTACAGGAGAAGGGTTGAGGGGGGGGGGGGGGGGGAGGGGGAAAGGGGCGAAGGGGGAGGAAGGGGGGAAAAGGGAAAGGTTTGGAGAGGAAGGGGATAGATGGTTGGGAAGGGAGGGATCTGGGATACCAGGAGAGACCAGACAAAAGATAGTGGAGGGCAGAGGAAGTCTAGCAGGAAGAAGGGTAAGCATCATTTACAAAGGTACTCACTCCAAGGCATTCATTAAGTCCACCCGGGCTTAAAGTGCCCAATCGGTGGATCCAAAAAGTTTCCCCTACATAGAGTTTTAAACCGATCACCGCTAAGGTATTGTGAGATGGTCTCAATTCCCATTACTCGCATAGTTTTAGGGTCTTGTTGGTGGAATGTTTATAATGCCTGGACAAACTATTGGTTGTTGAGACCTAATCACATTTCTCCTGTTTCCAAAAAACGCGTTCCAAGAGTCCTAGTAGTACGTCCAACATATTTTAAATTACACCCACACTGGATGATATTATACGACGTACGTACTAAGACAGTTATGGAACTTTTAATTGCATGAGTGGCCCTTGTATTAGAGGAACTAAACCTGGTCTGGCTAAGGAGATGCCTACAAGTGATACATCGGCCGACCGCAAGGTGG
This sequence comes from Ascaphus truei, assembly GCA_036426205.1. Taxonomy (NCBI): domain Eukaryota; kingdom Metazoa; phylum Chordata; class Amphibia; order Anura; family Ascaphidae; genus Ascaphus; species Ascaphus truei. Next base: position 222,932,019 of record CM071569.1, read on the forward strand.
TTGCTGGTGTGGACCCTTTTGGACCTTATCAATGGTGGAAGTGGACGAGGACCTTAATCTAGTGGGGGCTAGAATGCTTTTAATGCTTCTAGCCTTTCTGTATGTCACAGTAGCCCTATCGGGAAAGTGGGTCCCAAATGGGCGGGTCACACTAAGAAATGACCAGTGGGTTAGTCAAGATCCTATTTATGGCTTTAAATGAACTGTTTCTATCAGTAAAGAACCTTGATGTCGATGCCTCCATCCCTGAAGTGCTGTTGGTGAATCGTAACCGAGACGTCCCCTTATGATTTTTCTTTTAGACTGATTCAGTAAGGTAGATCTGTGGATGCACTCACCTTGTCAAAAGAGTTCGGAAATCAGTACTGGATCATACCCTTTAGAGAGGAACTCTTGTTCCTAATGATGCAGACTGGTTCTGAATCAATATCCTAGTGCAGGTCCTACGTAGTCTGTGGAACTGCCCCAAGGGAATGTTGTGAGCCATTTTGTGATGGTTACTGACGCATGGACATAGTATTTACACACAGATTTGAAGTGTGTGGTGGTGATAATATTCAAATCTGTGTCTGTACTAGAGCAGGTCCAGAAAGACAGGGATGATTTACTGATGTCAAATGTGAACTTTAATCCTAGCAGTGAAGGGGAAAGGAGCGTATGACTATGTGAACACGATGTTTTCCGAAAATGAGAATAGTAGGTGGGGGAGGGATCTAGGAAAGGCACATAGTACACGAGACCCGCCCCAAGCCAGAGGTTTCTGCCAAACGGAGGATTCCTCCAATTACCCATAAAGAAGGTTGGCCTAGCTAGGAGCGAACTCGTGTGACCCCATGGACGTTCCACAGTTTGGAATGAAAATCACTTCAAATAAAAATAATTGGTGTGAGGATGAACGTGAAGACATTCCTAAAATAAATTGTGTTGTTTTTTGCCGAAATGAAAATCCTGCAACCAATACTTAATTGCTCTATCCCCCGCATGGTCAATGGCAGGTGTACAGTGCTTAATCACAAGTGGCCCATAGATAGGTTGGTTTCCACCTAATATCGGAGATGGATGGAATCAATGACAGGGAGCGTGTCCCTAATATGGGACCTGAGCTTAGCTACAGAGGGTTGGAGAAAGTAATCAACATATGGGACAAACACGAGGGTCATTGACTCCACCCCCGATAATATGGGTCGAACCAGGGGGATTGGACAGGGAGTGTGCACTTTGGGCAAATGATAAAAAAATAGGAGTGCGTGGATGTGAGGAATACAAAAATGTGAATTTCAGATTAGAAATGATACTTACCTAGTGGCGTGATAAGAAGCTCCTTCAAACGACAAGGTAGGAGTCCATGGATTAGGACCTAACAAGGTGTAGGAGGCCAAGGCACCCAGGAGTATGGCGCGCCTATAAGAGGTAGGCAGACAATTCCTGAATGACATGCCCCCCCCCCTGTCGGCTGTCTAATAACTATTTTCTAATGATTGGCTTAAGCTTGCCAATGCGCCAGCTTGCCCTTGTTAAAATTTGGACTAAATTTCGTGGGTTTCGCACAATAGTCAAAGTCTCGTTTAGAACAAGGTTATAGGAAGTGTTCACCAAATCCCCCCTTAGATTGGTATGGGAAGAAAGATCCGAACCTGGGTGGCCAAATGGTGAATGTCTAATATTACACTCCATATCTAAGTCACCTTCAAAGACTGGTGGGATGGATGGACCGCCAAAGTTGTCAATAAGTTCTGGTGATCCAGAAAGTGAGTCCCGACTATACTCACAGCAACGAGGTGAGTGCATCAATGCAGAACCTTTTCCTGTGTATACAAAAAAAATTTAGGATCATTACATTGGTATGCTGGCTCTTGAATCCTATAATGTCATTCAGTGTCATTTTTTGTTTGTTTCTATGAAACTGTTCAAATAATGAACAAACTGAAAATTGGGGCCGTAGTCGGGGCAAAAAGAAAGACCCCTTCTCTAATAAAGATTGGTCTGAACATTCTGTTTAATACAGTCATTAGAGAGATTGAAGATGTTATTACTCTCTTCCGGGAAACACTCATCTTCTGTTTTTTTCTTCTCTGGACGACTATGCCTAGACCTAACTCCTTCTGCTCCTATTTTTCCCTGACCCATTGGGTCTGTTTGGGGCCTCTCTTGGTCCAAAGGGGAAGTGTTTGCTCTGGATCCCTACCTTTCAACCTTCCCCTCCTGATCGGAGTTATGTCCAAACAATGAGTGACTTGTGATTGGTGCTGGTCTACCTAGACCATGGGCCCCTACACCAAGTACCAGCTGACGACCCCTCCGCATCCCGCACCTCAGGACCACCAGAATCCTTTGTCTGGATCTCTCCTTGGGATATCCTAGATCCCTCCCTTCCCAACCATCTATCCCATTCCTCTCCAAACCTTTCCCTTTTCCCACCCTTCCCCCTTTCCCCTTTCTGCTAGGATTAAAGTTCACATTTGACATCAGTAAATCATCCACTGGGGGGGGGGGGGAGGGGGTGTCTGTTTGTACTCACTGGGCTTGTACCCATGTAAGGAGTGCATGGGGTGTGTGTCGTTGTGCTCACTGGTCTTGTATCCATATGAGAAGTGTGTTTGTGCTCACTGGGACAACACTTTTCTTATTTGAAGTGAGTGCAATTCCTGGCGGCCACTTTCTGTTTTTAATAAATTGTCCATTTTTACATACAAATATATATATATATATATATATATATATATATATATATATATATATAAAAAGGGGGAAGGATACTGCAGATACAAACCGGATGGTGGTGATTATTCACACAATGCTTGATTTTACTGCTTTCTTGTAAGCGCATTTCTTAACCCCTTCCCTCCCTTCCCCTCATTAAAATTGACTATTTTACGCTATGGGTATGCGCTCTCTCTTCCCTTTTCTTTCATATATATATATATATATATATATACACACACACACGATGAAGCCACTGTACAAATGAATGGGTGAAGGCTGGGGGTACTTGCCTTGGGATGGTGGTTAGGCCTTGTGGGTGAGGGGTTAACCCATTAATAATTACTTTCGCGGTTATTAACCACTAGGGTGATTAAGGGGTTAGGGGATATTAGAATGCATTTGCTATGTATTTTCTGGCAACGGAGGACAGAGGGACAGAGGGACCTTGTAGTTTAAAGGGAAGGATGACCATCATCTTTGCTATGGTAAGTAGCACTGAATTTATTAACTTTATTTATGCATGCTAATGTTGGGTTTAATAATGGGCAAAAAATCTATTATCCATATCTGGATAATAGTTATTTTGCCCATTACTGTACTGTATGTGTTTGGTGGGGGGGAGGGGGTATTGATTTATTTATATGTATATGACATGTTTATTTTTTTTTACATACAGGGTTGGTTCCTTAGGTCTGTGGGGACCTCTGGAGACCACCTAGGGACCCACGGACGCCCACGGGTACACCCTGCGGACTCACACACGGGGGACACCTGCGGGGAAGAACCGGGGGTCCCACAGCTGTGGGTGGGGGGACAGGGGACAGAACAGGGAAAATATTACAGTTTTATTTCTATCTGCTTTATTCCCCACACACTTTCCCTCCTCAACCTTGTATACGGTTGGGGCACCCACAAACCTTTTACTGGCTCTGAGTCACCTGGGCACTAGCTTGGGTACCCCCCTTAACCTAGGGATTCCCTCAGCCATGTGGATGCATGTTTTATCCCCATGCCTCATTCTCCTTTCTGGGCTGTGCTGAAGCAGGGTACCCTAGCGGTGAGTTGCGCTTGTGTTTTCAAGGGGAGGTATTGCCAGGACAATGTGCCTACATGTGTCCGAGAATCAGGCATGATTCCTGGGTACATTTATGGGGGAACCGACAACTCCGGATCCCAACCTCCTAGGCACATTCTGTAAACGGTTCCTCCGCAAAACCCCCCTTGAAACTCGTCCCCTAGCAATCCCTGCAGGATTTAGAAAATGGCTCAGAGGAGCGCCGCGTGACCAGGGAGTTTATGGGGGGCAGTCACTTTAGAGTGATAGCCGCCTTACTGCGTCGGTGGACGGAAGTCCACGTGGCGGACTGCGGCCTTGGACAAGAGCTGCACGTGGCAGAGCAGAGGTGGAACCCTCCGGCTGGAGATTCACCGCACACCACTTCCTTGATAAGGCATGAGGGTAGTTGTGTTGGAGGCCCCGCGGCATGGGACCTGATCCAGCATCACCATCTCCATATTCCCTGGTCTGGACTGAGACCAGGAAGGTTCCATCGTGCACCATCACATCACAAGGGGGGTAGCGCTACCTCACATTTTGGTTTGGGATTGTTCTGTGGACACCGGTTGATTAGGTGCCCAGGGCACCCTCAGTAGTACTTTGGGGAAAGACCCACTGGGGTGTGTGGTGTTGCATCCGTGTATATGTATTGTTGCATACTGTGGGGTTACAATAAAGATTATATATATATATATATATATATATATATATATATATATATATGTGTGTATATATAGTGTGGTATTGTTATTTGTGTTTGTATTGGTTCCTATGGGGACTCATCCCGCCAATGCTGGAATCCCTCATGGGTGGAGGCACTGCACTAAGAATGAAAGAGCTCACCCCCAAGCTCTGGCCTCCTTCTGAACGTACAGGACCACACACACACATGACACACCACACACACACCTCCAAGCCACAATGGTTGTGTGATACAGTATCACAGGCGCTAAAAGCATACTTAACAGGTACATGCTGGATACATGCCTTAAACTAGATCCAGCATTTCTGCATTGATTAATGGCCCATCAGATTAGATTAAGTCTTTTCACTAAAATGAAACGCGTAGGGTGGAGGCTTAAAGATAATTTCTATAGCTTTCCCTACTCTCTGGATTACCAATATTTATTACACACCAAGAATACTCTGTGTTGATAATATCCCCTGCGTCCACGTTTGACGGACTTTCACATCGTGACGTCATACTCGCGATCTCGTGAGACTAAGGGTGAGCAGGGAGAAACCTGCATGCAGTGTGATCAGACCCGTATCAGCGCGCGGAGACTCAGCGTCCCACGTGGAGCCAGGGCAGACCGCCAAACAGAGCAGCTGGAAGGAGAGGATTTTATGTATCCTACATGCACGATTTATCTGCTACTTTGTAAGTAGCTCTCTACTGTTGCGCAGATTTAAAGAATTCAAACATACTTTTACCATATTCTGTTTCTCTCTTGTTTCTTTCAGAGACTTCATCTCATAGTCATTTACATTGCACCTAATTTATCTAATTTATATATTAGTTAAATACCATTATCTTGACTATTTTACGCTATGGGTATGCGCTCTCTCTTCCCTTTTCTTCATATATATATATATATATATATATATATATATATATATATATATATACAAATGTAAATACAACTGTATGCTCACCGTAACAGAGCAGATGGCACACAAATACAGATGAAGACAGGTGCTTAGTCCCATATGAATAAATATAATCAAAGGCTCCTTACCAGGCAGACCAGAGAATCCAGGGAATCCAGAGTAGGCACAGCAAGGAAGAGACAGCACACTTGTTTGCAAATAGAATTGTATTAGTATAACAGGCACAAACACCAACGTTTCGGTCCTAAAAACAGGACCTGGGGGTCCTGTATGGGGGTGGAAGGGATATATTTAATATATATGGGGGTGGTAGGGGTATATTTTATATGTATGGGTGTGGTGGGGCTATATTTTATATGTATTGGGGAGGTGGGGCAATATTTTATATGTATTCGGGAGCGTGTTTTAAAAAAAATTATATATATATATGTATTGGGGGCGTCCCAACTTTTACCATTGTGTCCAGTATTTTTGGACAAGCCATCTGGCAACCCTACCCACCAATGCTAAAAATGTAACATCTCCATTCTAAGTCTAGCTAGGAGGGCTCGCTATCCCCCCGCCGTGGCGCCCGGCACCCCGGCTTGCTCTTCCCCCGCCCGGCACCGCTCGCTCTCCCCCACCCGGAAGTGGAACCCCGGCTCTGCTCGCTATCCGCCCGTCCGGCACCCCGACTCGCGTCACAACCGCTCGCAGACTAGCAGTGCAGCACTTCCGGTGCCTGCTGCTGCTAATAAGTGCGTGGGAGGCTGGGAGCGGCAGTGTGGCAGGGCCCCGTGCACTGCTTTGCCCAGGGGCCCCTAATGTTGTTAAGATGGCCCTGTGTACAATACTTATATGTACGTAGATATACACCCTCCCGCTCTGCCTATTACCATAAATAGGGGTGCACTAGGGTAAGTGGAATCAATGTAGAAAAAGAGCGGTGGAGTGTTAGCCGCAAGATTCACGATGTCCCTCCACCAAAGTACCCCTTAGAGTGCACTCACCTATGTAGATGAGTCAGAATGATACATTCATCAGGGGTCATCAGAATGTATCATTCTTAGTATCACCTCTACGCAACCAGTTCAACTGTAATATACTGACTTATCTACATAGGTGAGTGCACTCTAAGGAGTACTTTGGTGGAGGGACACCGTAAATCTTGCGGCTAACACTCCACTGCTCTTTTTCTACAACAATACTTATATGCACCACATATTCATATACCATCTTGACTGTGCATGAATCTATCTATGCGCCAGATTAACATATTGCTGATTTTATATATACTTACCAACGCATGTCAGCACATGAGAGACTGCCCTCATTTGTGCATATATCTACACGGACATCAGTTTGATACACTATATACTCTATATAATGTATATGAAATGTGTTCAATCCTAATTAAGTGATTACTATACCAAGACAAATTTCCCTAGCCAATTCCAATCTGACTTTCGCCCCAAACACTCCACAGTAACTACCCTGCTAAACATTTGCAATGTGATCCAGTGTGGCATGGACTGGGACAACTCTGGTGCAATATTCCTAGATTTTGCAAAGCCTTTTGATACGGTTGATCATGTTATCTTGCTTAACAAACTCCAGTGCTCTGGAATAGGGAAGCGTGCTTTAAACTGGTTTCATTCCTATCTACCAGGTAGATCCCAACATGTGTATGTAACGGGTGCTCTCCACAAACAGGACAGGTCAGCGTAGGAGAAGTAGGATAGCAGGATAGTGTTGATACTCGCCGTGGTCTGGGGTTGGAAATATTGAATCGTAGATGTCCGTAGCTGAGGACGAGGTGTAGAAATGGTGGGAGTCCAGGTTCAAGCTGATAGGAGAAGGCGAGGGTCCAGGTACAAGCCGAGGTCAAGTGTACTAGGAGACAAGACAAGGTTGGCAGAATTGCCCAAGGCAAAGCAGGACACGGCGAGCTGGGTGCTTGTGGGTAGCACTTCATTGCAGGTTAGTACTACTATCCTCAGCCAATTTGGAGCAGGGATTGGTGAGCATATAAAGGACTGTAAGCCAATCAGGGGAAAGGCACATGGCTGAATGAGATGATTGTCTTAGATAGCAGAACAAATCCACACTGAGTTGAATGGCTGTGCATGCTGATTGCCATCTGCCCACTCAATCGTCAGAAGGCGGATTTAGCACCGCAGGTGAAGTGGATGATATGATTATCCTGCTGTCAGTGTTAACTCCTGGTTGAGTTCTTTTGCTTGACGAGTAGAATGGTGCCTACGCACAATCCTGTCAGCATGAGGCGCGTCACCAGTGGTGTCATGGGACACATCACACAGTTTGGACTCAAGACCGATCCTCACAGTACCCCCCTGTCACGCCTGTATGCCCGCAGACCTGGCTAGACCCCAGTACTGAGGTGGGAACGGTATGATACCACACACCCACAGCAGTGGGAGCAAGCCCGGAGTGTGGTATGGCGTTGCTGGGCCTGTTAGATTATACTTGCAACGCTTGGGGATGTCCGTAAGAATAGTCGTGTCCGTGTGCCAATGTTCAGGAGTCTAGAGGTTAGAATCGTCAGAGTATAAGCCAGGTCCTAGGAAGCCAGAGGTAAGCAAAGTAGTATGCATAGCAGGGTTCAAAGGGATACCAGAGAGCAGAGTAGTCCAGGACAAGCAGGGGTCAAAGCCAGGGAAATCCAAGATAACACAGGAGCAGGAAACAACAGGAACACAGAGGGAGCACAGCATAGGTCAGGTACACACAGGGAAACAGGAACTATGCAGAGCGAGGAAGAAGTGGACAGACAGGGGTTATAAAGGAGGGCATACCAATAGGAGAGAGGGGAGGAGTAGAGAGAGAAGTGGGAGACGACAGGGATAGGACAGGGGGAGAAGAGGAGGAGACAGAAGGGGCAGTCAGGGGAATGGCCTGGAGGGTTTGGGAGGCGGACACATGGGGAACAGGATAAGAAGAGCATGTGCGCGCGCCCTCTGTAAGCTGGGGATGCGCGCGCACAGGTTGCAACACAGAGATGGACCGCACGGAGCAAGGGAAGGATGCAGGAGGAGCACGAAGCCCAGAAAAGGGGAACGCGCGCGTGAACCTGCGACCGCGAGACGGCATGCAGAGGCAGAGAGGAGGGAGCAGGTGGATCAGAGAGACCAGCGGAGGAGCGTGTGCGCATGCCCATCGTGGGCTGAGGGAGCGCACGCACCGGTTGCGTCACCAGGCGCACGGATCGCCGCGCCCCGGGCACCACGGAGGCAGGAGGCAACAGGACGGATGCCACCACGGGGGAAGGTAATGTGGGCACCGCGGGAGAGAGGGAGCAGGGAGGATCATAGGAGGGTCTCAGGGACCGTGTGGGTATGCGAGACCTGCGGGGAACGCGCTCCGGCAAGGGGAGAGCGGTGGAAGGCAAAGGAGCGGAGTGGAAAGGATTAGAAGGGGCAACAGGAGATGGGAGAGAGGGACAAGGAAGAGAAGGAATCTCCTGAGTAATCACAGTATCCCCCCCTTGAGGATCAATCTCCGAGTGATCCAACCACAGCTTGAGGGGATATTTCTGATGAAATAGAGAAAGTAGCCTTGGGGCGTGGATGTGATGTGCAGGTACCCAGGAACGTTCCTCAGGCCCGTAGCCCTTCCAGTGTACCAAAAACTGCAGTCTATTTTTAGACAGACGAGAGTCGATGAGAGACTGTATTTCGTACTCCTGTTGGCCCAGGGTGGACACTGGATTGGGTCTCCGAGAGGGGTCCGAGAAATGGGGACTGGGAATTAATTCTTTAAGGAGGGAAACATGGAACACGGATGGAACCTTCATTGTGGGAGGAAGATCGAGACGATAGACTACAGGATTCACCTTCTCTAGGATTTTGAATGGTCCCAAGAATCTAGGGGACAGTTTGGGTGAAGGAGTTTTGAGCCTAATATTTTTGGAAGACAGCCACACCAGATCACCAGGTTTGAAGGAAGGACCCCTTTGACGGTGGCGATCTGCCTTGGTTTTTTGCTTGGCAACCGCAGATTTTAAAGACTTGAGGATTTTTTCCAGGATTCTTGTAAGTTGGTGATATGAGAGTCGGCTGCAGGAACACCAGAAGGAGAAGGTGAGAGAGGGAGACTACTGGGGTGGAAGCCACAGTTGGTAAAGAAAGGAGACTCCTGAGTAGACTCATTCCTCAAGGAATTTATGACAAATTCGGCCCATGGTAAAAGATCCACCCAGTTATCTTGTGAGTCCGAAATGAAGCATCTCAGTTACTGTTCAAGAGTTTGGTTCATCCTTTCAGTTTGACCGTTGGTTTGTGGATGGTATCCAGAGGAAAACAAGAGAGAGATACCCAATCTTTGGGAGAAGGCCCGCCAGAATTTTGAGATGAACTGAGACCCCCCGATCCGGGACAATAGAAATGGGGACGCCATGCAGATGAAGATCTCTTTGAAGAAGACATCTGCCAAGGTGGCAGAGTTGGGAAGACCGTTGAGGGGAACAAAGTGTGCCTGCTTCGAAAACCTGTCAACCACGACCAAAATAGTGTTCATCCCAACAGGCAGCTCAACAATAAAGTCCATCGAAATGTGTTTCCAGGGTTGTTTAGGGATGGGAAGTGGTAGAAGAAGTCCAGAAGGTTTATGATGGAGGATTTTTCTCTGGGCACATACAGGACAGGCGGAGGTAAATTCGAGAATGTCTTGATTCATCTTAGGCCACCAAAAGTCAGTTTAATGATATCTGCCGTCATTTTGAAGCATGGATGACCAACTGCTCTAGAGGAATGACCCCAAAGTAACACTTTATGACGAAAACGTGGAGCAGCATAGAGACGTCCTTCTGGTACCCAGAAATTATGCACTTGGCCGGGAGAATAGGTTCCGAGATTTCTTTAGCTTCAGTCTCAGAGTTAAACTGATGAGAAAGGGCATCTACTTTAAAATTTTTGGTCCCAGGAATATACGAGATTGTGTAGTTGAAGCGGGAATAGAAGAGTGACCAGCGAGCTTGGCGGGAGCCTAGGCGACGAGCCCCCTCAATATATAACAAATTTTTGTGGTCAGTGAGAATAGCGATTGGTTCCTTGGAACCCTCCAAAAGGTGTCTCCATTCTTGGAGAGCCAACTTAATGGCCAAAAGTTCGCGATTACCGACATCATAATTCCTTTCTGCTGCTGAGAATTTCTGTGAAAAAAAACCACAAGGATGGAGTTTCTCTTGGGGAGAAGTCCTTTGGGAAAGAACCGCGCCAGCTCCTACGTCTGAGGCATCAACCTCCAAAGTAAAGGGGAGGGAGGTATCCGGATGACAAAGAATGGGAGCAGACACAAACGCCTTCTTGAGAATCTCAAAGGCTGAAATGGCCTCAGGTGACCAGGATGAGACGTCGGTGCCCTTTTTGGTCAAGGTGGTGATTGGAAGAGCAATAGAAGAATTTTTTTTGATAAATTTCCTGTAATAATTGGCAAAGCCAAGAAAACGTTGCACAGCCTTGAGTGAATTAGGGAGTGGCCAGTCGAGAACCGCTTTCAGCTTCTCAGGGTCCATGGAAAAACCTTCCCTGGAGATGATATAGCCTAGGAAGGCCGTGGAAGCCTGGTGAAACAGACACTTCTCCATCTTGGCGTAAAGACGATTAGAACGAAGCCTGGAGAGCACAAGTTTGGTAGGTTGAATGTGTTCCTCCAGATTTTTAGAAAAAATAAGAATGTCGTCTAGATAGACAATGACAAAAGTTCCCAATGCATCACGGAAGATGTCGTTCATAAATTCCTGAAACACGGCCGGGGAATTACACAGCCCAAAGGGCATAACAAGATATTCATAATGTCCAGAACGTGTGTTAAACGCTGTTTTCCACTCGTCTCCTTCCCTTATACGAATGAGATTATAGGCACCCCTTAAGTCGAGATTTGAGAAGATAGAGGCCCCTTGGAGACGGTCGAACAGTTCAGAAATGAGCGGAAGAGGATACCATTTTTTTACAGTGATCTTATTGAGTCCGCGGAAGTCGATGCATGGCCTCAGTGATCCATCTTTCTTCTTCACAAACAAGAAGCCAACCCCGGCAGGAGAGGTAGAGTTGCGGATAAATCCCTTTTCCAGATTTTCCTGAATATAAGTAGTCATGGCCTCGGTCTCCGGGATGGAGAGTGGATAAGACTTAGACTTCGGCAGGACAGTCCCAGGGATGAGGTCGACAGGGCAATCGTACGGACGGTGAGGAGGAAGAACCTCGGCTTGTACCTTGTTGAACACGTCCAAGTACTCATGGTACACAGCAGGCAGGGACAACCGATCGGCAGGTACGGAGTCCAGACCGGCAAGCACAACTGCGGGAGGATCCGCTGGCACAGCATCTGTGGACGAGGGCCACTGGATAGGCAGAGTACCGGACCAATCAATGCGCGGATTGTGGAGTTGAAGCCAAGGCAATCCTAAAATAATTTGTACGGAAGGGGATTGGAAAACGTCAAAGACAATTACCTCCTTGTGACCATCGGCCAGGGTCAAGGTAAGAGGAATAGACTCCCAAATGATGAAGGCCGGCTGGAGTGGTCGTCTATCGATGGCCTCCAGGCCAATAGGGCTCTTCCTTCTGACCATGGGAATTTGATTCTCCAATGCGAACTGCTGGTCCAGGAAATTACCGCCCGATCCGGAATCGATGAACGCTTCCACCTTTACGACAAGGTTGGGACCCTCTAATGTGGCCGGTAGCATGAACTTCTTTGGGAGAGCTTCGGAAGGAGAGGGGTTAGGAGAGACAGTACCCAGTAGAAGCCCATCTACCTTTACTGGGTGTGCCCGTTTCCCGGCTTCAAGGGACAATTCTGGAGACAATGTTCCGAGGAAGCACAGTAGAAACACAGCCTGTTCTGGCGCCGCCACGCTCTCTCGGTTGCCTGGAGTTGTTGACTGCCGACCTGCATAGGTTCCGGTGTCTCCAGGGCCAGGAGAGGAGTAGTGGGTGACCTGTGAGAAACAACAGGGGAAGAAGAACAGGAACAATGTCTTTCGTGCCGTCGCTCCTGCGTACGCTGATCCATGCGTACGCTCTGGGTAATTAACTCCTCCAGGGACGTAGGCCGGGCGTGAGTAGCCAGATCATCTTTTAACTTATCAGAGATTCCGTGCCAGTACGCGGCGGCGAGAGCTTCATCATTCCACTGTACTTCGGCGGCCAGTGTACGGAACTCGATGGCGTATTTGGCAGTTGATCTTTGACCCTGAGTAATATGGAAGAGGGAGAAAGCGGCTGTCTCACGCCGTGCAGGAGTATCAAACACAAGTTGAAATTCGCGTCTGAACATCTGGTAATCTTGCGTTATCTTGCTTTTGCGCTCCCATAGGGGAGAGGCCCAAGCGAGAGCGTCTCCGGTGAGCAGAGCGTATATGTAAGCAATTTTAGCACGACCAGTAGGAAACAGGGAGGGGGACATTTCAAACTGCACCTCACATTGTTTAAGAAACCGTGGCAGTTGAGGGGGTTCCCATCATAGCGATTCAGAGAGGGAATCCATGGGCCAGGGCTGGCGTAGGAAGTAGCCACTGGTGGCGTTGAAGCCGGAGGGCTTTCTCGAAGGGAAACATTAGTCAATTGCTGGGAGACAGTGGGTACTAACGAATTGTAAGGTTTCCAGAGGAATAATTATCTCCACCACTGTACCCACCTCAGGGGGGTCTGCGTTTGTTGGGCTCTGCATAATGTCACGCCTGTATGCCCGCAGACCTGGCTAGACCCCAGTACTGAGGTGGGAATGGTATGATACCACACACCCACAGCAGTGGGAGCAAGCCCGGAGTGTGGTATGGAGTTGCTGGGCCTGTAGGAAGAGTTGTTAGATTATACTTGCAACGCTTGTCCGTAAGAATAGTCGTGTCCATGTGCCAATGTTCAGGAGTCCAGAGGTTAGAGTCGTCAGAGTATAAGCCAGGTCCTAGGAAGCCAGAGGTAAGCGAAGTAGTATGCGTAGAAGTAGTCCAGGACAAGCAGGGGTAAAAGCCAGGGAAATTCAAGATAACACAGGAGCAGGAAACAACAGGAACACAGAGGGAGCAGTCAGGTACACACAGGGAAAAGCAGGAACTATCGCAGAGCGAGGAGAATGGACAGAAAGGGGTTATAAAGGAGGGCATACCAATAGGAGAGAGGGGAGGAGTAGAGAGAGAAGTGGAGATGACGGGATAGGAAGAAGAGGAGGAGACAGAAGGGGCAGTCAGGGGAATGGCCTGGAGGGCTTGGGAGGCTGAGACATGGGGAACAGGATAAGAAAAGCATGTGCGCGAGCCCTATGTAAGCTGGGGATGCGTGCGCTCAGGTTGCAACACAGAGAGGGACTGCACGGAGCAAGGGAAGGACGCAGGAGAAGCACGAAGCCCAGAGAAGGGGAACGTGCGCATGACCTGCGACCGCGAGACGGCATGCAGAGGCAGAGAGGAGGGAGCAGGTGGATCAGGGAGACCAGCGTTGGAGCGTGTGCCCATCATGAGCTGAGGGAGCGCACGCACCGGTTGCGTCACCAGGCGTGCGGAACGCCGTGCCGCGGGCCCCACGGAGGGAGGAGGCAACGGGACGGATGCCACCACGGGGGAAGGTAATGCGGGCACCGCGGGAGAGAGGGAGTGGGGAGGATCATAGGAGGGACTCAGGGACCGCGTGGGTATGCGAGACCTGCAGGGAATGCGCTGCGGCAAGGGGAGAGCGGTGGAAGGCAAAGGAGAGGAGTGGGAAGGAGTAGAAGGGGCAACAGGAGATGGGAGAGAGGGACAAGGAGGGGAAGGAATCTCCTGAGTCGTCACAAAGAAGCCTTCCCCTACAAGAGACCGATAAGACTTTCCTTTCAAAGACTTTTTGTATATCTGCACATATCAAGATATATGTTTGGGGCTGGGAGATATGCTAATCTAAAGGGAGTTGTGGACTGCATAGGTTTCACTAGAAATACTCCCAAGTGGAACAGAAGCTTTGTTTGACCCCTTATTTGCATAAGTTTGGATGATTTTCTTGTGTTAAAGAAATAGGCGCAATAAAAGCCTTATTGAATTTCACCTTAAAAAAGTCTCCATTGCATACCTCTGCACATGTCCTCTTACAGTGCCTTTTGCCGGATATTTTTTGTGGACAGTCATACCTTTTCACCCAAATTGTACGCTATTGTTTCACGTCGATGCCGGTCTGCATGTTTTTTCTGCATGGTCACCACTTTTCGGAGATTCTCATGAATTCTTTCCCATGACTCCTGCAGTTATTGAATCCTGCTATCTACTGCTGGAATCCCGGATCTGGGTCCTATTGCAGGAAGAGCTGAAGGTGAAATCCATATTTAGTAAAGAATGGTGATTCCTGTGTTGACTCACTTCACTTTGCTTGAAGTGAGACAAGACATATTTTGGAGCAGGATCTCCCATTAAGTCCTTCTCTTCAAACCTCAATGCACTTGATGTGACTGATGGTGGTGATATTTTCTCTTCTTCCTCACCGCGATGCTTTGCCACAGGGGTAAAGGTCTTCAGTAGGTTAGGTTTAAATGTCTCTGGATGTAAAGCTGCTACAAGTTTGTAACTACCACACTCTGTACATTTGATTGCTTCTTTGAAGTCTCAGAATAGGTGACTTGTGGAAGCGCAGCATTTAAAAGAAACTCCAAGTTCTTTAAGTATGCTCCTGTGTTCATCTATGGGTTTCATTCTAAAAAAAATACACTTTTTAAGTGAATTTTGTTTCTTGTGTATTGGACAATCCCTGTTTGGGTCCCCTATTTTCTTTCTTATGTCGATAGGATCGTTAGGACGTTTGTATGTTGTAGGAGACACATCTGTCCTGTGGATTGAGATAGGTGTTCTAGTGTTGCCATTTCTTGTAACAGGTCTTTTATTCTTTAAGTAACTTGTACTAGATACGGTTGATGTACTTACAGTAGGGTGAAGCTATGATTAATTTTCGCTTTTGCAGAGTCATGAATGAACCATGAAAAGAATGATAAAGGAGGAAAGGTGACTTGCTTTTCCTTTTTGTATTTTGAACCCTATAAGATCCATTTTTCTTGCAGTTATGTGGAAGTTTTACCAGTATGGTCTTACTCCATGATTGATGTCTCGAAAGTTGAGACCTGGCAGAAATGAATCAGCTTTGCAGACTCTAATTCCAGCAGCAGATCTCCAAGCTCTCCTAACCTTAGATTGTCTTTGCCTGAGAGTTTCTTCAAGTTTTCAATCCTGTTGAAGAACGCATCTTCAATTACTTCTGGCTACTGTAGCACTCCTCTAGCCTTTGCCATACTGATTTCAAACCTACTTAAGGGCTGTTCACATGTACTGACTTAAGTCTCTTCACATATTGTGAAGACTCTTTCCCCAACCACTTGGCTAGCAGGTCAAGTTCTTAATTTCATCTCATGGTCTGAGGGTGCAGCTGTGCTGAGATGCTGTGTGTTTACTCACTTCTGAAGCTTGTCTGTTTCCATCTTCTCTGTTTTAAAGCTGGTTTTTACTGCAGCTTCTCTGTGTCCAGCCTCTCATAAAGCTGTTTTTTACTGTTCTGTCCTGGATTTCCTGGGGCTCAGTAAACTTTGACAGGCAACTAAACTCACCCCCTCACCGTTCTTTCATACAATGATGGAGTCTTCTTTGAATGTCTGATTATCTTTATTTAGAGGAACAAACAGAAATTAAGGGAAAATGTTCCACAATGCACAAAGTAAGGAGTATGGTAAAAAAAAACAATGCTGTCACTAGGAGAGAGCTGAGACAAAGCCACAGACTGCTAGAGCTGAGATACAAGCTACAGCACTGGCCAAGAGGAATAAAACAGGAAACACTCCCTAGAATCAGGAAGAGAGTAAGGCATAAACAAGACCACAGGGGAGGGGAAAGAGTACTGTACAGTAGTTGCTGATGGCAACAGGTTGATGATCAGCTCTAGTGAAACGATACATAATAACAGAGGAGACAGAAGCCGTAAGAGAAAAACACAGAGTTGGAGACAGCACAATCAGACACTTTAATATGAAATAGTTGAACGGCAAACTATTAGTTATGCAAATATTTTTGTTAAGTACTAGATTAAGGAACAAAACCAGGTTTCCTAAAAACATAGGGGTTTACATATCAAAGCAAATTTGAATGAGCTCTGATACCTACTGTATTATAAGATCTTTGTGAAACCCCCTAGGGGAGCTAGTTTAATCCTATGTCTGCATCAATGCATAGTCAATGAACTTTCAGTAAATAAACTGTTAACAGAAATGGGAGGAATGTAGGATGAGTTATATAATATGTTTTAACACTGGCAGAATCTGCTAGGTGAGGCAGGACTTACTAGATGTTATTGTCTCCTGGCTGCAATGCAGACAATGTTCCTTCAGTTTGCTAACTCTTGTCCAAGTTTCTGGAATATTTTCATACAGTATATACAGGTAGCCAACTGCATTGCAAGCCATTGTGCACTCCTGCGGGTGAAATGGCATGTGATTGATTCAAAACAATGATTACTTTTTCCGCTAGTGCTTTGTGTAAGCCACTGCATGTATATGCTCTCATACAACTAATGAAAAAAAGCATATAGGCAGAACGAATACATAAAATTCCTGTTCCTTTTATTGTCTTCATTTCAGCTGTAAAAGGCAGTTTTAATTTCCACCCATCAGTCATGAAATTGTAACTCTGACTCTATATTTACTATCTGGATAGATTAGGGAGTTAATCGGTAAATAAAGAATTTTTTTGGTTCTACATTACATTGTTTTGTTCTATATCAGTAAAGCATAACCGATCAATATGAGCAGCCAAACGGTATAAAAGTGTGCTCTGTGTTTAGACGGGTTCAATGATTGCCAATGCTGTTGTTTCTGCTCATAAGGTTTTAATATGTAGTGCTGTGATAACCACCATCTAAAGGTAAAAAACATAATGGACTTAGGGAATTGTCCAGGAATCCAGCAAGTGTTTATTTTGTTTTATAGTGAGTGAACAAATTGAAGCAGCTCTTGGCTGGCAAGGACAATTTACAACTGTGCTTTTGCAGTCAACAACAGTTTAACACCACTTATGTGGCACACTCTTTAAAGCAGCAATCCTGCCTGATACTGACTTATATTGTTAAAACTAACTGGAACCAGAGGGACCACCCAGATCTGCTCTATGGTCCTCCTATGTCCAGGGACCCCCTGGTTCCAGAGATATTTGTAGTTTTTTATGCCGGTGACTGACACAAACATGCTACTAAGTATGGCTGTGGGGTCACCAATACAAAGTCTGCTACCTCCTCTCCAGATGACATTGCAGATTTCTTTTTTAGTACATACACTTATCAGGAACTTCTGTACCACTAGAGCATCTCTGTGTGTACCAGAACTTTTTTATTACACAAAGTAAAGTGAGAATAAACTCATAATCTTTGAAAATTAGGTAGAGTACAACTCCATGTTTATTATTAGTAGTATTCCTTCCTGCATTCAGACCATTCCTTCTTTTAATGCTCTGTGACCCCCAAAGTGTTTTCAATAGAAAAGAAAGAACCTGAAACTAAAATGCCCTCCCAATTCATTTTTAAATTCCAGAAACAGCTGCATAATTTTATAATACTAATACTAATACTTGTCATTACTTACTGTAACACACTGATGCTTTTGAAGGGGTAAATTGTAGGTAGAAAATATGATTACATAAAGTAATGTTAACTAGCAACAAAAGGAAAAAAATAATTGCATTAAAAAATCATTTAACTTATATACACTGTAGGAGGACGCGCACAGAGGTATGCAATAGAGGCTTTTGTAAGGTGAAATGAAATAAGGCTTTTATTGCGCCTGTTTCTTTAACATAAGAAAATCATCCAAGTGTAGCCCCGGTAAGAAATGGGGGCTATATATCTTTCTGCTACTGGTGTAAGTCCTGCTAAGGGCAGGCCGCCAGCAGTTATCATGGGTTTCCCCCGCTTCAAGCTCTGCCTTGATTGATGGAGGTAGGTCCCCTGCCTCTGTGTGGAAGGCCTGAGACACAGGGGAGGGGCCTGCTGACATCAGGAGGGGTGGGGATGACTAAACTTAGTCCTGCCTGTTCCTGTAAGTGACAAGGAGTTCTGTCCTGGGAGCTGAGAGTGCTGGAGTGACTGACCTGAGAGGTCATGATTAGAGTGACACCTGTGCTTGGAGGAGAAGCAAAAGACCAGCCTGTTTAGAGCTGATAACACTATAGGCGGTGGACCAATGCCCCTCACCCTGCTCAGGGGGTGAGGGGGGAATCTTGCCTCACCCAGAGGGTATATCCTTGGGGTGGGTGTCGGGTGTTTTGAAGCCCCATACAGCCCATCCTGCAGGGGTACAGCCTGGAGGAGAAGGGGAGGAGGACAAGACCTTGTACATGCTGCTGTGAACTGCTGCTGTGTGCTGTTACAAGGACAATAAACAGACATTGGTGCTTTTATCAACGACTGTGTGTGAGACTGAAATCTCTCGCCCTGAGACTAGGGCTTCTCTGGGAGGATTTCACCCTACCCCTTAGGGCTCGCCAGAGATGGAGGCGCTGCACCATTACTGCTAAGAAGATGAAGGCATATACCCCAGAATCCTGTCTCTGTTATCCCCTATACCACCGCGGGAGACTCAGGCCCTCCTGTTCCTCACAGGTACGCACCACCCACAACATACATGTAACCAGCCCTCACTACACCCTAGGGGTCCAGTCTGCGACCGGGGGGGGGAACATGGGTTACATTTGGAGGTGCTGCTGAGAGCCAGAACAGGACAGGCTTTCAGCGAAGCAGAGCTGGAAGAGTAAAGTGCACCTTCCATGAGAGAGTGGGGCATATATGCATACCAGGGGTAGTCAGGGGAGCGTGGACTCTCGCACATAACGCCCTGGGTGCCCTAAGAGGGTGATGTAAGATTGGTGTGGAGCTATAGCTGTCCTAGTCCCTTGAGGCAGATAGTGTGAGGCAACTGGGGGGTCAGCCTGTTAACTTGTCCAGGGACCATGGCCCAAGGCCTGCACTATGAGTGGCCAAAAGTAGGAGACGCCCGTACTTAGGGAGATGCCCAGGTACACTAGCCAGCACCCACATAAAACACACCACAGAGTACTTGCAGGAACCGTCAGCGAGTGCGGTGCACAGGGAAAGAGTTCTGCCTAGCCTGGGGTATTCCTCAAAGATTCAGGGGAGCGCCAATGTTCACGTGATTATATGA
>CM071569.1:222953640-222969880 GCA_036426205.1 Ascaphus truei
TCATATAATCACGTGAACATTGGCGCTCCCCTGAATCTTTGAGGAATTCTGCAATCAAAAAGACTAAGAGAACAGTCTTTACAAGGGTTTTGAGTAGCTTTTCTATTAGCACCTTTTACACTGGGTGGTGGATTTATCACATGATTAACTAATAGATCACAGTTCACGTTGTAATTGAATTTATAGATATTATTTCTGTCATTTGCTTCTAAACACATTGTTACACATATTTCACTTTTTTAGGACATTGTTATAAGTAAGCGCCGTTGCAATCACATTTTTTTCACTATAGCCTGGGGTATGCCACATCATATCAGTGGGTAAAGCATCAGTGAGAGTATGGAGAGAGCATTCAGTGAGCAGTCTGAGAGCAGTCAGTATCTAGGAACGAGCTATGCACTAGAAACTGAGACTAGTGCACATATACATTTGGAGGGCTCATCAAAGATGGCGGCCATCACTACATGTGCTCCGCGGAGCAAGAAAGTTAAAAATGGCGACAGCAGTGCCATCCATGGCCCAGCAGCTAGCAGCCGAACCAAAATGGTGACTCCCGCCAATCCTGGATCGCGCACGTGAAGCGTGCAAAGAGACTGTTAGAGAAATGTGGCGGGAGATGTGCAGGGGTTTGGTGCCAAACTCAGATCCCCTGAAAAAGGAGCGGCGCGAAAGCCCACCCACCTGTGCTGTGACTGGCCGACAGACAAGGCCACGTCACACTGAGCAAAAGAGTGCCCCTCCTCTTGTTTCCACCAGAGGGAGGGGGCACAAGGAGAGCCAATCAGAAGCGTCCTCCCCAGAGAAGGGAGGGACAGGAAGTGAGAGCGAGGAACTTCACTTCTGTCTGGCATTCGAAGAGCAAGGAGCTGAAACATTGAACTGTTCCACGCCTGAGCAAATAATGTCAGAGCTAAATCTGGAGGCTTCCTGGAGGTGGAGATCAATGGCCCTGTGCATACACTGCAGGACACCCGGACCGGTACCAAGCACCAAAGCACGATGCCCTCAATGTGGCACGTTCTACCTATGGCCTAACGAGCCATGGCCCATGATAAAGACCCCTCGGGGTGCCTCTCCGGGAATACTAACAGAGGTGGCGGAGACAGCGGACGAGGCTGCCCTAGTTCCCTGCATCACCGCTGAGGTGGGAACCAAGGCCCAGCCAACTACAGAGCCGAGCGATGTTCCGGCCGAGAAGAGCGCGACCGCAGTGGAGGTACCGGAGCGGGCCCGTTTCGTACCACTATCCACTGACGGTGCAGCGAAAGACCCAGGTGACTCCCTAGCGGAGGATCCGATCAAGTCATCTTTGGAGGAAGAAGATGGTGTTTCATCGGTGGCGATGCGCCTACCGGCGAACCACCCCAGCTGTAGTAAAGATGGTGGTCCACTTACCAGAGAGAGGGAGCAGACGAGTCTGGACACCTCCCGACGGCGAGCGCTGGTGCGGCCTGAGGCCCGTAGAAGTCCCACGGCCGTGGTGATTCCCAGTGTGGTGGAGACGGGTTCCGAGACGGCTCCGGAGGAACCCGAGATCATCAGCCGGCAGCGGAGCAGTAAGGAGACTCCACAACCTCCTTACTCCCGCCAGGTGAAGATGGAACCTGCAGAGGGCGAGAGACAAAAGCTTGCCGCCTACCTGCCCGTCCGCGGACCGGATGATCCACCACCGCCCCTTCCGGTCCTCGACGCACTTCCGGTGTGTGACCACAGAGCGGACGGAGATTCCGCGGGCGGCAACGATGACGACACTTCCGGTTCCGGCTGGCACTGAGGCCCGGTGGCTATCTTTGCGGCCCGAGGAGCAGCCATGGCAGCTGCACTTGCCACACTTGACCGTCACGGCGTTCACCGAGGAGCACAAAGCACGCCAGAGAGGGAGAGGAGAAAGATGCCCACTGGTCGCGGCATTGCCCGACTGATAGACTCTTTCACGGACATTGCCGATGCCCCAGTCCCAACCCCTAGCACCATTGCCCCGGCCACTGTCCCTGCCCCATCACGAGTCATGACACCGGGACCTAGCGGGGATAAAATAAGCAAGAACCCCAAATATTCCAAAGATTGGAGGGACTGGGAATTGAGTGACGAGGGATATGATGGGGAAGTACCATATGCCAATGTGATACGTGTGCCTAACCCTATGTCATTTTCTCCTGTGTCTAGAGGGAGGGCCCGAGGGTCCCAGAGTACTTCAGAGACAGAGCCTGTAAGCAAAGTGATCCACAAAATGAACCCCACCATTTACACCGATACCCGAGGTAGACGCAGAGGCTTGCACTCTACTGAGGCAGTCACGTCAGGTGTCTCCTCCCAGACAGAGTCAGAGACAGGTACTTCCAGTGCAGTGTCAGAGTACGAGCACCGTGACAAGTGGTGGGAACCCCTGTTCACAGGCTACCATAAGGGGATGGACCGTACCAGGTTCCTGTTAATCAGGAACAAAATAGTTGACCATTGGTGGGCGGTAGGTGCCTTTTCTCCCCAGGAGGTGGCGGATGAGTTAGAGCACAGATACCAAGAGACAGAGCAGAAGAGTATCCTTCCTAAAGGGGCTGCCATATTGTACGATGATATTGCCCCCGCGGAACCTAGTTTTGGGTACTGCCAAGCAGGGCGGGTAACCGGAAACTTACAAAGTTGAGCCGAGCAGACAGGGCCTTAGTGGCTAGGTATAGGCAATCGCACGGTTATGATTTTCCTTATGTACCTGAGCCGATAATGAGTGAAATAGAGGAGCACAGAGATAGCTGGCTCAGGGAGGCAGTGATGGAGTACTTGCGAATGAGGTTCGGGAAGGCAGGGTATTACAACGAGGACAAGATCAGTGATGTAGTCCGGGCCTGGAGTGTGGGGAGGTACATATACATGCACAGTGTGGTCTATCGGCCGGAGTCTGGGTCGGTACAGCCATACTATGTTACTGTAACTGATCATAATGGGCGGGAGGTACGAAACCCAAGACACTATTACTAGTTGGTTCTCCCCGTTGGGAGTAACCGTGTGCTGTTGTTTATTTATTTATTTATTTATTTATAAAATATTTTACCAGGAAGTAATACATTGAGAGTTACCTCTCGTTTTCAAGTATGTCCTGGGCACAGAGTAAAACAAAATAATACATGGTTACAAATACAGTTACATAAATGAACAAGGTATACATTATATACAAGACATTGCATGCACAGTTAAAGAAAATATATATTATGAGCGTATGAAACAGTTACAGACCAGATTAAAGTGTGAGACAGCCTTAGATTTGAAAGAACTTAAGCTGGTGGTGGATATGAGAGTCTCTGGTAGGTTGTTCCAGTTTTGGGGTGCACGGAAGGAGAAGGAGGAACGTCCGGATACTTTGTTGAGTCTTGGGACCATGAATAGTCTTTTGGAGTCTGATCTCAGGTGATAGGTACTGCATGTGGTAGGGGTGAGGAGCTTGCCATCTGGTGGATGGTTTGATGCATATCCTAACCTGCAATGTGTTTGTTTCCCAGATGTTCATCTGCAGGATGGTACTGCTAAAGTGAGGTCCAAGTGGGGACCATTGGATTCCACCTGAGGGAGAGTGTAGCCCCGGTAAGAAATGGGGGCTATATATCTTTCTCCTACTGGTGTAAGTCCTGCTAAGGGCAGGCCGCCAGTAGTTATCATGGGTTTCCCCCGCTTCAAGCCCTGCCTTGATTGTTGGAGGTAGGCCCCCTGCCTCTGTATGGAAGGCCTGAGACACAGGGGAGGGGCCTGCTGACATCAGGAGGGGTGGGGTTGACTAAACTTAGTCCTTCCTGTTCCTGTAAGTGACAAACAGTTCTGTCCTGGGAGCTGAGAGTGCTGGAGTGACTGACCTGAGAGGTCATGATTAGAGTGACATCTGTGCTTGGAGGAGAAGCAAAAGACCAGCCTGTTTAGAGCTGATAACACTATATGCGGTGGACCAATGCCCCTCACCCTGCTCAGGGGGTGAGGGGGGAATCTTGCCTCACCCAGAGGGTATACCCTTGGGCTGGGTGTTGGGGGTATTGAAGCCCCATACAGCCCATCTTGCAGGGGTACAGCCTGGAGGAGAAGGGAGGAGGACAAGACCTTGTACATGCTGCAATGTATGAACTGCTGCTGTGTGCTGTTACAAGGACAATAAAGAGACATTGGTGCTTTTATCAAAGACTGTGTGTGAGACTGAAATCTCTCGCCCTGAGACCAGGGCTTCTCTGGGAGGATTTCACCCTACCCCTTAGGGCTCACCAGAGATGGAGGCGCTGCACCATTACTGCTAAGAAGATGAAGGCATATACCCCAGAAGCCTGTCTCTGTTATCCCCTATATCACCGCGGGAGACGCAGGCCCTCCTGTTCCTCACAGGTACGCACCACCCACATACATGTAACCAGCCCTCACTACATCCTAGGGGTCCAGTCTGTGACCGTGGAGAGGGGGGAGGGAACATGGGTTACACAAACATATGCAAATAAGGGATCAAACAAAGCTTCAGTTCCACTTGGGAGTATTTCTAGTGAAACCTATGCAGTCCACAACTCCCTTTAGATAAGCATGTCTCCCAGCCCCAAACATATATCTTGATTTTGCAGATATACCAAAAATCTTATAAAGGAAAAGTCTTATCTGTTTCTTGTAGTTTGCGGGAAAGTCTTCTCTGTTCCTGGGTTGCTGCCTTTTTCCTCAGGCTATGTCAGCATTCAGGTTTAGAAGTTCTTTCCCCTGTGTCTTGCAGACAACTTGCTGTTTCTTCTGGCAGGCTCAAGACATCTGTCCCATGGTCAGTCCCACAACTTGTGAGACTCAGGAACAATCTCCCTTCCTGTTTCAAGGGCAGGCTTTTCTAAGAAACCTAATCATCCAGGTGGTGTTAGTTAATTGACTACCAGCAGTTAACCACCACACTGCTGGATTAGAGGCACATTTCCTGAACAGGGATAAGTCCCCTGTTATATACACCCATAATATATATTATCTTTAAATATGCATGCAATGTCTTGTATTGTATTGTATGTCTTTATTTATATAGCGTGCTGTGTTATAGTGAATATAAAGCGCTAACTCTACTAGTGTCCACTATCAATATACAGTGGATATTCTTAAATCAATTGATGCAGGAATATAACAAATACATGTACACACGTATATAATATTAAAGTGTATAAAAAATGATATAAAGACCCCCTGCTCGACCCAGCTGGTTAGGGACTGGTTCCACTGGTCCCTCAGGTTGTACAAGTCCGTGCGTGATCCAGGGGGAGCATGGGAGAAAAGAATATAGAAAAACACAATATAAGTGCAGACAGTTTGATACTGGGTGGATTAAAGTGATTTTTATCTTGGCTCATGAGTGTTGCCTACTCACAAGATTTAAATAGGACACGGGCAGTTTAGACACAATGGTCTCAGTGGACTGGATCTGTGGATTCTGAGTATGATGCGATCTTCACTCTCAGCCAGACAGCATATGTGTGGAGGGAAAGAAAGTATACATAGTGCAGACCAGTATGGTAAAAAGGTATGACTTTATAGGACTTTAAAAATGAACACTTACAATAAAAACATTAATTTCAAGCATGTATCACAATAATTGTGAGTGGAAGGAGGTGGACTGCAGATCTTAGGGCTCACCCGCCACCTTTGCTGCGCAGGCACTGCGAGGGAAACTGCTCCGCTGAAGGGTCCTTCTCAGTCCCTTCCCGGGTACTCGGATGCTGGAGGCTCCAATCTCCCTGGTGTGTGTTTGCTGCGGTGTCCCCACTTCAGAAGCACGCCGTCTGATGGTACTCGAGTGACTCCGATACGTCACTTCCCGTGTAGTCCCGCTACGTCACTTCCGGCGGTGGGCTCCCGATCTCCGTCCTACTCAAGTTCTTTCCCCTGTGTCTTGCAGACAACTTGCTGTTTCTTCTGGCAGGCTCAAGACATCTGTCCCATGGTCAGTCCCACAACTTGTGAGACTCAGGAACAATCTCCCTTCCTGTTTCAAGGGCAGGCTTTTCTAAGAAACCCAATCAGCCAGGTGGTGTTAGTTAATTGACTACCAGCAGTTAACCACCACACTGCTGGATTAGAGGCACATTTCCTGAACAGGGATAAGTCCCCTGTTATATACACCCATAATATATATTATCTTTAAATATGCATGCAATGTCTTGTATTGTATTGTATGTCTTTATTTATATAGCACCATTAATGTACATAGCTTTTCACAGTAGTAATACACGTGGTAAAAAAATAAATAACAGATAATATAAACAGGTCATGGGAATAAGTGCTTCAGACATAAAAGTATCATTAAGGAAAAGGAGTCCCTGCTCTGAGTAGCTTACAGTCTAATTGGTAGGTAGGGAGAATGTACAGAGACAATAGGAGGGAATTTTAGTAAGTGCGTCTGCAGGGGGCCAAGCGATATGTATCATGTGTCCAGTATAATCCACAGTGCTATTCATATGCTTCTTTAAGCAAGTGTGTCTTAAGGTGGGCCTTAAAGGTGGATAGAGAGGGTGCTAGTCGGGTATTGAGGGGAATGGCATTCCAGAGGTGCGGGGCACTAAGTGAGAAAGGTTTAAGGCGGGAGAGGGCTTTAGATACAAAGGGGGTAGAAAGAAGACATCCTTGAGAGGAACGCAAGAGTCGGGATGGTGCATAACGAGAAATTAGGGCTGAGATGTAAGGAGGAGCAGAATAGTGTAAAGCTTTAAATGTGAGGAGGAGAATTGAGTGTGTGATACGGGATTTGATCGGAAGCCAGGAGAGGGATTTCAGGAGGGGAGACGCGGAGACATATTTAGGAAAGAGTAGAGTGATTCTGGCAGCAGCGTTTAGGATAGATTGTAGGGGAGACAGGTGAGAGGCAGAAAGGCCAGACAGCAGGAGGTTACAGTAATCAAGACGGGAGAGAATGAGGGACTGAGTCAGAGTTTTAGCAGTTGAGCAACAGAGAAACGGGCGTATTGCGGAGGAAAAAGCGACAGGTTTTAGAAACGTTCTGAATGTGAGAGGAGAATGTGAGAGGAGAATGTGAGAGGAGAATGTGAGAGATGCGTCGAGTGTGACCCCTATGTAGTGTGCTTGGGCTACTGGGTAAATGATCGTACTTCCAACAGTAATGTGGAAGGAGGGAATAGGGCCAGGCTTGAAAGGAAGTATGAGGAGCACTGTTTTTGCCATGTTGAGTTTAAGGCGGTGGATGGCCATCTAGGATGATATAGCAGAGAGACATTCAGAAACTTTGGTTCGTACAGCAAGTGTAAGGTTGGGCGTTGAAAAGTAAATTTGTGTGTCGTCAGCATAGAGGTGATATTTAAACCCAAGAGATGTTATTAGGTCCCCTAGAGAGAGTGTGTACAGAGAAAAGAGAAGAGGTCCCAGGACAGGGCCCTGGGGTACCCCCACAGAGAGATCAATAGAGGAGGAGGAGGTGTTAGCAGAAGAGATGCTAAAAGTACGATGGGAGAGGTAAGAGGAGATCCAGGACAGAGCTTTTTTGCGAATACCAAGAGTATGGAGAATGTGAAGGAGAAGAGGGTGGTCCACGGTGTCAAATGCGGCAGAGAGGTCGAGTAATATGAGCAGAGTGTAATGACCTCTGTCTTTGTCAGCATAGAGGTCATCCTTTAGTTTTGTGAGGGATGTTTCCGTGGAGTGAGCTGTGCGGAAGCCAGATTGTATAGGGTCTAGGAGAGAATAGGTGTTGAGAAAATGGAGCAAGCGAGAGAATACAAGACGTTCAAGGAGTTTGGAGGCAAAAGGCAGGAGGGAGACAGGTCGATAGTTAGAAAGACAGGTAGGGTCAAGCTTGGTGTTTTTTAGTAATGGTATGACTGTTGCATGTTTGAAGGAGGATGGAAAGGTTCCAGAGTAGAGGGAGGAGTTAAAAATGTGTGTGAGGGTAGGGATTATAGTAGGACCAAGAGGTTTTAGGAGATGGGAGGGAATGGGGTCAAGAGAGCAAGTGGTAGCGGGGGAAGAGGAGATCAACAGTGACACATCCTTCTCTGAGACAATGGATAAAGAGTCAAGGAAGGCAGGACGAGAGTTAGGAAGAGGTGTAGGATGGGAGGAAGAAACAGAGGGAATGTTCAGAGTTATGGATTCTACCTTTTCTTTAAAATAGTCAGCAAAGTCCTGGGCGGAGATGGAGGAAGAAGAGGCAGCTGTGGGTGGTTTGAGTAGAGCATCAAAGACAGAGAAGAGTCGGCATAGGTTAGACTTGTGCTTGTTTATTAGAGAAGAAAAGTAGGCTTGTTAAGCTTGCGAGAAGGCAGAGTTGAAACAGGATAGCATAAATTTGTAGTGAAGAAAGTCTGCGATAGTATGAGATTTCCTCCAGAGGCGTTCAGAGGAACGGGTGGAGGAACACAGCATGCGCGGGTGGGAATTTAGCCAGAGTCTGGGGTTAGAAGGGCGAGGACGGCAGAGAGAAAGCGGGGCATGTAGATCAAGAGAGGAGGATAAGGCAGAGTTGTAGTTCCTGACCAGGTTATCAGGGTCTATAATATATATACAGTATATATTGTATATAATGTATATATACCCTGTTCACTTATGTAACTGTATTTGTAACCATGTATTATTTGTCATTTTAACTCCTAAGCCCAGGATATACTTGAAAACGAGAGGCAGCTCTCAATGTATTACTTCCTGGTAAAATATTTTATAAATAAATACATTTGACTCCTGCTCTGTCCTTTCATTAACTATAACATTCGTTTCATTGCGTCCTCTCTTAATATTTGTAAGAAAGTATATGTTATTTTTCGATGGTGATGAGTGTGCATGGTGCATCAAGGAGTGGTGATACAGTAGACCCACACATTTATAAGTACTTATCATGATAAGCAGTCCCTGCCCTTAGAAGCTTTTAATCGATAAGTGTAGAGGCTTTTTAGTGTATGACCAAAACAATTGGTAGGTGCAAAATATTTAATTCCTGTGTTTGTTATGATCATTTGAAGTTGACAACTCTTATTTTGTTTTGTGTACAGATCTCATCACCTCACATGCACTGAAGTGTGACATCAGGAAGCTTACACATATGCACTCTCATTGAATCATGTAGACACTTTTTTGCCCATTTTTTGTATTTTGTTTTAGGTGTAAAATACATGATAAGAAAAACAAGCTACATTAACACAATGAAATAATAATACATACTGTAACATTCATTAAAGAGTTCATTAAGGTTATTTCTAAAATCTCCCGACGGCAAAACTGAACTAAAAACAGTGTAAAAGAATTATACTCAATTGATCAAAAGGAAAAAAATCCCATAGATTTTAAACAGATTTCTTGTATAAATAATATAGAATATTTTTCTAAATATTAAGTTCATGAACTTCGCAGCCTTTATCCTCACTGGGGAGGATTGACCTTCACGTGGGTGCAACCCAGCCTTAGCAACATCACAAAGCACCGCAAGAAGGAAGAGCCCTGGGGCTCTCAAGTCATCCAAAATCCATGTACTTATTAAGAGTTTATTAAAAACGTACAAAAAGAAGCTTAAAGGGATGAATGAAAAACACTAATATCCGTACACCACACATTGAGTGAAATAATAATAATACTGACAGCCTGCAGTACAGTACATGAGCATGGATGAGCATCTGTTTTGCTTTCTCAAGGCTCTGGGGGAAGCAGGCAACACTTCTGTCAGCTGGAAAAAAAAAACATTCAATACTGTATACAACCTAATAAAAGTGCCTAACACCTACACACAAAATATTAACCAATTAAGATTCTAGAAAGCAAAGTGTATATCAAAATGAGAAAACCATGTAATTACGCAATAGTACCATATCTTTCCAAAGACCATGACTATTCTATAGTCACAAGAAGCGGTTCAAGGGTCGGCGCTGCAATTCCACGTGCAATTACTAAAAATGGTTAGTGGTGATAAACAGAGAATAAGGGTAAGTGCAGGAACGTTTGTGATTTACCTGCATGTAGCAGAGTTAGTGACAACTATTAAATGCTATATAGTAACACATTTCCATGACAAAGTGTCTAAAATATATGTGAGAATTACGTATTAAAATGCAGGCCCACTTTATGCTCAGACCGTACAGTAGGGTGTGTCTCCAGTAGTCCCTTGATTGAATTGTTTTTCCAAAGTCCATGGGGAGCAAGAAAAGTCACCAGGGAAAAAGAAAACACATCACAGTGCAATAACGCTTTAAAACAAATGAATGTGCAGAGAATCTTGGCTCTTGTAGATCTTCTTTTCACAATGTGATAATAAAAACTCCAAAACTGTTGATTTTTCTTTCTTTGTGGGATGTAGTGATCTCGCATATAGATTACCTCAACAGAAAAGGATACAGGATACCATAGCACAGATAAATATAGAATGGGACTTTATCTAATAAAAACCATAGCATTTGGCCTCAATAGAGGAATCTGAAGTCCGTTTATTGCAAAGCCAAAACTCACGTCATCAACGATTGATGTGTGTTCAAGAAAGAATGGTAGCTGAAATCAAAAATATTAAAGAAATCTTACTACAGAATACAGCAGAATTTAAAACTCTCAATAGCTCTATGCAATCTACTGCAGCAAGATTCATTAAACAAAATGAGATTTGTGCCTCTGCAATTGCCTCAGAAGTTCGCTTTCCTGCCTCATCAGAAGTTAGATCCTTAGATTGTGCTGTCTTTTCACCGGAGACATCTGTAGCACATCCTCCCAACAAAGATAGTGAAGCGTCTCCCCAAAGAGTCTTTCAATTATCTTCTCCAACTGTCACTGAAGCATCGTCATGCATCCGTTATTGAAGCATCTCCACAAGCACTCATTGCAGACACACTTGCAAAAGTTTAAAAAAAAAAAACACAGAAGAGAAAATTAGTTCCAATATATTGGTGTACACAATCATCTACATGGAAGAAATCTTTGGTACCACACTATGAAGACAACTGTCAAAATGTCTAATGCACCGTTGCCACATGCCGATCAACTAATGCCACTAAGTCCCCCCTTGGCACATCCACCGACCAATATTCAAGCAACACCACCCTTGCCACTGATTAGTATGCAACAGACACCACCCTTGGCACAGCCATCTGCCATAATGTCAGGGAGAACAGCAAGTGTGCATCCTAGAAGCACACATTTACGTGGCAGAGGGAGAACACTTTTACAAGAGACACCAAGCAACAGGCCAATGACTAGATCTCAAATGTTAAGCCAAAAAAAAAACCTTTTTGGTTGAATCATGAACTTATTTGTTGTTCTTCTGAAAATTCATATACATTCCTAAATTGTGTATTTTTAAACAAATGTAATGGTACACTTGTCAATTCTATTATCAATGAATGTCCTTTCATACACATAGTAACAGGGAGTTCATTCTACTGTATTTCCAATGGACAAACAAGTCAACTAATGTCTGAGAAATGTTTACTTCAAAAATGTTAATAACATATGGTATAGAAAAAATAAATTAGCACACACAAACCCAGCAAGCTCAAACGCCCACACCCACCTAAACTTGACTATATGTAGGGATCCTAGAACCCTTACCATTATGGGTCTTGAATACATTTCTCCTTTTGCTCTGGGTGGCGACCGCTTCAAGATTCTTTGTCGCCAGGAGACATTTTGGATCTACCAGTTAGGCACATTGTCTCCTGGTGGACTTAATGAGTGTCTGGACACAAGTACCCTGGTGTAGTTCCTTCTTCCAACATTCCTCCCTGCTACTAGCACCCATTTAGATGATGTTCCTTTTTGTTTTTCTTCTCCTGCCTCCTATTGAGATTATATACTTATAATAGACCATCTTTTTTATAAAGTGTTATGTGTCTATTACACTAAATATATCTATATGTAATCATTTATATTCATATTAGTTATACTACTGGGAAATATATTTACATTTATATAGGTTTCTGAGTCTTTCTAATATTGACTGCTATTAAGGATTATGATTGTGTCAAAAGATCTACTCATGAATTTGATATAATTCAACATATGTATACCTTTTTATGGTTTTAAAACATTTTTTTAATTTTTTAATTTTTATTAATTTAGAATATTATCTGTATGGTTTTGATATAATATAGATTTCTTTTTATAGTTTTTAATAGGTACCATTGTTGCATTTTTGAGCCTAATAAGTTCATTTATTATACATGAGTTGTAATTTGTATAGCTTGTTGTTTTCTGTGTATTATTTATGTATATTTTTTATTTCACTATCCATGGATTGCGGTGATTTTCCAGCTGGGCGGTGATATTTATTCACAATCGTGCTTTTATATTTGATATCTTGTGAGTGCGATTCTTACCCCTTTCCCTCTCCCATCCCCCCCCCCCCCAATAAATTGTTACTATTTTACGCTATGGGGCGTGCACTCTCTCCTCTTTTCTTTTCTTGACTATATGTAATGTCACATAAGAGTGCCACTGGGCTGTGGCAAGTGAATATAACAAACAACAGGGGGTGCCCAGTGCTACGTCCAAATGACAAAAAATACATGGTAATAATTACAAGAAATAATGCTTCAGTACTAATAATAATGCTAATACTAATAATAATAAAATATGTTTTTTTAGTTAGATATTTTGGCCAAAGCATCATAAGCTTGCACACCAAATCGTCAAGGTAAACCATAATAAGCGCAAGTCCTACACTGCACTGCATTCTGTTCCCTATACCTCTGTATGAGGGGGAAGAACCATAATAGATTCATTACCTGCAGCAAGATGAGAAGATCCACCAATAAAAAGGGGGAGGTGACGTGAGCCCTGGGGGAGGTGCCACAACCTCCATTATTACCATGTATGTTTTGTCATTTGGATGTAGCACTGGGCACCCCCTGTCGTTTGTTATATTTACTTGCCACAGCCCAGTGGCACTCTTATGTGACATTACATATAGTCAAGATTAGGTGGGTGTGGGCTTTTGAGCTTGCTGGGTTTGTGTGTGCTATTATTTCTGACTGGAATCAGTTGTATGGAGGTTGTGGCACTCCCCCCAGAGCTCACGTCACCTCCCCCTTTTGGTGGATCTTCTCATCTTGCTGCAGGTAATGAATCTATTATGGTTCTTCCCCCTCATACAGAGGTATAGGGACGAATGCATTGCAGTGTAGGACTTGCGCTTATTATGGTTTACCTTGACATTGGTGTGCAAGCTTATGATGCTTTGGCCAAAATATCTAACTAAAAAATCATATTTATTATTATTAGTAATTAGCATTATTATTAGTACTGAAGCATTTTATGTAATTATTACCATGTATGTTTTGTCATGTGGATGTGCACTGGGCACCCCCTGTGTTTGTTATAGAAAAAATAAACTAACATTATATTACATACAGTGCTTGTAAGGGGCAAAGAAATAAAAACGAGGTAGTGCAAAAGTAGGTCAATTTACTACCAACACATATTGTGTTATGTGATTTAAAGTTAATTTAAATAACACAATGATATGTGTTTAAACATTTGACAATACTGGTTAAGTTGACATGAGGTAGTGTTTTATTGAATGACAATATGTGTAAATATCTACATTAAAAAGCACTGTATACAATTAATATGTACATATTTGAAGTAAAACATTGATAATGTTATATTGAAACGTTGCTCCATTTTTCTTGTGTTTACCCCCTATCTTGCAGATGAATTCAACCTGATATTATAATGATCAATCTGGTTAGTGCTCTGCGGATTTTTCTATTGTTGTATCTAGCTATTTTGTTGCTGGATGGTGATCCTGGTTGCACAGCTAGCACCCCTGATCCACTTAAATAAGTTATTTCTCTTACCTTACCATATAGAGTGCCCTGAACATTTTATGTTTTTATATTTTTATATTATTTATATTATTATATTATTTTCCATTACTTAGTCGCTCCCCCAAATCTCCTCGCCTCCTCTACTTGCCCCTATCGCCCCCGCCCCGCCCCCCTTAGCCCCGCCCCCCGCCCACCCTAGCCCCACCCCCTTCCTTTTTAAAAAAGAAATTGAATAAATTCCTAGTAAGAACAACATTCGTTTTTGACATAACAGTTTATTTATTGTATTACATTTATACTTTACTACAATTAGTCTTTGTTACATAATTACGTGTGTGTGTGTGTGTATAAATGTCGGATCTAGAAAAAAAAGCCAGATGTGAATGACTAGTTTCCTGAACCCCTTAACAAGTGCCTGGACGCCCCCGTTTCACAATATCTTAAGCAGCAATCCCACCTGGGATCTTACCTGATCCGCAGTCCCTCAATGTCCAGCTACCCTCTTTCCCGCAATGTTATACATTGGAGGGGATATGTTCCATGGCTGTCTTCTGGGTTAGGGGGGATTCCGATGTCTCCCATGTGAAGCTCGAGAGTTAGATCTGGAAGAAAGCAGTATAGGTTATTTAGGTGTAGGTATAGGACAGTTAAGATATACAGGGTAAATAAGATATCCAGATCCAGAGTGTGAGAGAGTGTTGGTGACAGAGAGAGAGAGTGTGGGTGCGACAGAGAGAGAGAGAGAGTGTGGGTGCGACAGAGAGAGAGAGTGTGTGGGTGCAACAGAGAGGAGAGAGAGTGTGGGTGCAACAGAGAGGAGAGAGAGTGTGGGTGCGACAGAGAGGAGAGAGAGTGTGGGTGCGACAGAGAGGAGAGAGAGTGTGGGTGCGAAAGAAAGGAGAGAGAGTGTGGGTGCGACAGAGAGGAGAGAGAGTGTGGGTGCGACAGAGAGGAGAGAGAGTGTGGGTGTGACAGAGAGGAGATAGTGTGGGTGCGACAGAGGGTGACAGAGAGAGAGAGAGGCAGAGAGAGACGGACAGGGAGAGGGTGACAGGGAGAGAGAGGCAGAGAGAGAGACAGCCAGACAGGGAGAGGATGACAGGGAGAGAGAGGCAGAGAGAGAGAGACAGCCAGACAGGGAGAGGGTGACAGGGAGAGGGTGACAGGGAGAGGGTGACAGGGAGAGGGTGACAGAGGATGACAGAGGGTGACAGGGAGTGACATGGAGTGACAGGGAGTAACAGAGGGTGACAGGGAGTGACAGAGGGTGACAGGGAGTGACAGGGAGTGACAGAGGGTGACAGGGAGTGACAGAGGGTGACAGGGAGTGACAGGGAGTGACAGAGGGTGACAGGGAGTGACAGAGGGTGACAGGGAGTGACAGAGGGTGACTAGGAGTGACAGGGAGGGTGGGTGACAGGGAGGGTGGGTGACTGGGTGGGTGACAGGATGGGTGGGTGACCAACACCACAGCCAACAAAACAACACATTTTACATACAATACACTGTTATGTGAAACATATGATTACCCTATTTACATACAACATACTAGATCAAATCAATCATGCCATTTATGATTGACTATACTATTGATATAATAATAATAATAATAATAATAATAATAATAATAATAATAATAATAATAATAGATATGGATGTGTAATTTAATAGAATACAATTATGTCGTAATGTTTAAATCACAGATATCTGCATGTTTGATGAGCCTCTCAAATAGGATAAACACCTCACGTGATATATAGAATTTGTTTTGCATCTATGTCTTAATTGTTGCAAATAACAATATACATTTGTATACATTAGTACAATGTAAAAAATGATTTGTTACGGTGTATTATAGGTGATTCAGGATACGGGATCAGGACCGTGGCTCTTTACCCCACTGGCTAACACTCAATCCCCTGCAGAGGAGAATATATATATATATATATATAGTGTTCGACAAACCCAGTCACCCGGTCACCGGGGCGACCCGAAATTGCCCCTGGTGATTGGCCCAGGAGCGGGTACTCGGGGGGGGGGGGCGGGAGCGTGGGAGAGCGGCACTCGGGGAGGGAGCGAGGCACTTGTGTCATTCGTGTCACATTATTGTGACCTAGGTGGAAGTGCTGCTGCTGAGGAGGACAAGGGGAAGAGGAGAGCCCCGGGCAGGTAATTACAGCTGGGCCCCGGGAGATAAAACCCTCAGTACCTGATTCGTGCGACATCCCTTGTCTCCTGTGTCTATGTGTGGTGTGTGTGAGTCTGGTGTCGTGTGTGTGTCTGTGAGTGTGTGTCTGTGTCTTTTAGTGTGTGTCTATGAGTGTGTGTGTGTGTTGGTGTGTGTGTGTGTGTTGTGAGTGTGTGTGAGTGTGTGTGTGTGTGTTAGCGTGTCTGTGAGTGTGTGTGTCTGTGAGTGAGTGTCTTTGAGTGGTATGAGTGAATCCACCCACCACCCCTCAGTGTCAACCACCCAACCAGAGTAATCGGTAACCCCGCAGTCAAGTCAA
>CM071569.1:222970037-223027537 GCA_036426205.1 Ascaphus truei
CATCCTCGTCACCCTCTCCCCTGTCTTCACCCTCTCCTGCTGTCACCCTCTCCCGTCACCCTCTCCCTGTCTGGCTGTCTCTCTTCTCTCTGCCTCTCTCTCCCTGTCATCCTCTCCTGTCTGGCTGTCTCTCTCTCTGCCCACTCTCTTCCCTGTCACCCTCTCCCTGTCCGTCTCTCTCTGCCTCTCTTCTCTATGTCACCCTCTGTCGCACCCACACTATCTCCTCTCTGTCACACCCCACACTCTCCTCTCCTCTCTGTCGCACCCACACTCTCTCTCCTCTTGTCGCACCCACACTCTCTCTCCTTTTCTTGCACCACACTCTCTATCCTCTTGTCGCACCCACACTTCTCTCCTCTCTGTCGCACCCCACATCTCTCTCCTCTCGTTGCACCACACACTCTCTCTCCTCTCTGTTGCACCCACACACTCTCTCTCTCTGTCGCACCCACAACTCTCTCTCTTCTCTGTCGCACCCACACTCTCTCCTCTGTCACCAACACTCTCTCACACTCTGGATCTGGATATCTTATTTACCCTGTATATCTTAACTGTCCTATACCACACCTAAATAACCTATACTGTTTCTTCCAGATCTAATCTCGAGCTTCACATGGGAGACATCGGAATCCCCCCTAAACCAGAAGACAGCCATGGAACATATCCCCTCAATGTATAACATTGCGGGAAAGAGGGTAGCTGGACATTGAGGGGCATGCGGATCAGGTAAGATCCCAGGTGGGATTGCTGCTTAAGATATTGTGAAACGGGGGCGTCCAGGCACTGTAAGGGGTTCAGGAAACTAGTCATTCACATCTGGCTTTTTTTCTAGATCCGACATTTATACACAACACACACACGTAATTATGTAACAAAGACTAATTGTAGTAAAGTATAAAGTAATACAATAAATAAACTGTTATGTCAAAAACGAATGTTGTTCTCTTACTAGGAATTTATTCAATTTCTTTTTTAAAAAGGGGGGGTGGGGCTAAGGGTGGGCGGGGGCGGGGTAAGGGGGGGCGGGGGCGGGGGCGGATAGTGGGCAAGTAGATTTGATTGGCGAGTG
Organism: Ascaphus truei; assembly: GCA_036426205.1. Lineage (NCBI taxonomy): Eukaryota > Metazoa > Chordata > Amphibia > Anura > Ascaphidae > Ascaphus > Ascaphus truei. The sequence goes on from CM071569.1 coordinate 222,971,110, forward strand.
AGATTTTGGGTGATTTGTCGACTATAGTATATAAATATAATATATATATATATAATATATATAAATATAATAATATATAACATAAAATGTTCAGGGCACTCTATATGGGTAAGGTAAGAGAAATAACTTATTTAAGTGGATCAGGGTGCTAGCTGTGCAACCAGGATCACCATCCAGCAACAAAATAGCTAGATACAAAATAGAAAAATCCGCAGCACTAACCAGATTTGATCATTATAATATCAGGTTTAATTCATCTGCAAGCATCAGGGGGTAAACACAAGAAAAATGGAGCAACGTTTCAATATAACATTATCAATGTTTTACTTCAAATATGTACATATTAATTGTATACAGTGCTTTTTAATGTAGATATTTACACATATTGTCATTCAATAAAACACTACCTCATGTCAACTTAACCAGTATTGTCAAATGTTTTAAACACATATCATTGTGTTATTTAAATTAACTTAAATCACATAACACAATATGTGTTGGTAGATAAATTGACCTACTTTTGCACTACCTCGTTTTTATTCTTTGCCCCTTACAAGCCATGTATGTAATATAATGAGTTTATTTTTTCTATAACAAACACAGGGGGTGCCCAGTGCACATCCACATGACAAAACATACATGGTAATAATTACTAATAATAATGCTTCAGTACTAATAATAATGCTAATACTAATAATAATAAAATATGATTTTTTAGTTAGATATTTTGGCCAAAGCATCATAAGCTTGCACACCAATGTCAAGGTAAACCATAATAAGCGCAAGTCCTACACTGCATGCATTCGTCCCTATACCTCTGTATGAGGGGGAAGACCATAATAGATTCATTACTGCAGCAAGATGAGAAGATCCACCAAAAGGGGGAGGTGACGGAGCTCTGGGGGGAGTGCCACAACCTCCATACAACTGATTCCAGTCAGAAATAATTAGCACACACAAACCCAGCAAGCTCAAAAGCCACACCCACCTAATCTTGACTATATGTAATGTCACATAAGAGTGCCACTGGGCTGTGGCAAGTAAATATAACAAACGACAGGGGGTGCCCAGTGCTACATCCAAATGACAAAAACATACATGGTAAATATGGAGGTTGTGGCAACCTCCCCCAGGGCTCACGTCACCTCCCCCTTTTTATTGGTGGATCTTCCATCTTGCTGCAGGTAATGAATCTATTATGGTTCTTCCCCCTCATACAGAGGTATAGGAACAGAATGCAGTGCAGTGTAGGACTTGCGCTTATTATGGTTTACCTTGACGATTTGGTGTGCAAGCTTATGATGCTTTGGCCAAAATATCTAACTAAAAAACATATTTTATTATTATTAGTATTAGCATTATTATAGTAACTGAAGCATTATTTCTTGTAATTATACCATGTATTTTGTCATTTGGACGTAGCACTGGGCACCCCTGTTGTTTGTTATATTCACTTGCCACAGCCCCAGTGGCACTCTATTGTGACATTAACATATAGTCAAGAAAAGAAAAGAGGAGAGAGTGCACGCCCCATAGCGTAAAATAGTAACAATTTATTGGGGGGGGGGGGAGGGATGGAGAGGGAAAGGGGTAAGAATCGCACTCACAAGATATCAAATATAAAAGCACGATTGTGAATAAATATCACCGCCCAGCTGGAAAATCACCGCAATCCATGGATGGATAGTGAAATAAAAATATACATAAATAATACACAGAAAACCACAAGAATACAAAATTACAACTCAGTATAAAAATGAATTATTAGGCTCAAAAAATGCAAAAATGGTACCTATTAAAAACTATAAAAAGAAATCTATATTATATCAAAAAACATACAGATATATTCTAAATTAATAAAAATTAAAAAATAAAAAAAATGTTTTAAAACCATAAAAAGGTTATACATATGTTGAATTATATTAAATTCATGAGTAGATCTTTGACACAATCATAATCTATAATAGCAGTCAATATTGAGAAGACTCAGAAACCTCTAATAAATGTAAATGTAAATATTTTCCAGTAGTATAACTAATTGAATATAAATGATTACATATAGATATATTTAGTGTAATAGACACATAACACTTATAAAAAAGATGGTCTATTATAAGTATATAATCTCAATAGGAGGCAGGAGAAGAAAAACAAAAAGGAACATATAAAATGGGTGTGCTAGTAGCAGGGAGGAATGTTGGAAGAAGGAACTAACCAGGGGACTTGTGCCAGACACATCATTAAGTACACCAGGAGACAATGTGCCTAACTGGTAGATCCAAAATGTCTCCTGGCGACAAAGAATCTTGAAGCGGTCGCCACCCAGAGCAAAAGGAGAAAATGTATTCAAGACCCATAATGGTAAGGGTTCTAGGATCCCTACATATAGTCAAGTTTAGGTGGGTGGGGGCGTTTGAGCTTGCTGGGTTTGTGTGTGAATATTTTTCTATACCATATGTATTAACATTTTTGAGAAGTAAACATTTCTAGACATTAGTGACTTGTTGTCCATTGGAAATACAGTAGTATAATGAATCCTGTTACTATGTGTATGAAAGGACATTCATTGATAATAGAATTGACAAGTGTACCATACATTTGTTAAAAATACACAATTTAGGAATGTATATGAATTTCAGAAGAACAACAAATAAGTTCATGATTCAACCAAAAAGGTTTTTTTTTGGCTTAAAATTTGAGATCTAGTCATTGGCCTGTTGCTTGGTTGTCTCTTGTAAAAGTGTTTCCCTCTGCCCGTAAATGTGTGCTCAGGATGCACACTTGCTGTTCTCCTGACAATTATGGCAGATGGCTGTGCCAAGGGTGGTGTCTGTTGCATACTAATCAGTGGCAAGGGTGGTGTTGCTTGAATATTGGGGTGGATGTGCCAAGGGGGGACTTAGTGGCATTAGTTGACGGCATGTGGCAACGGTTGCATTAGACATTTTGACAGGTGTCTTCATAGTGTGGTACCAAAGATTTCTTCCATGTAGATGATTGTGTTACACCAATTATTGGAACTAATTTTCTCTTCTGTGTTTTTTTTTTTTAAACATTTGCAAGTGTGTCTGCAATGAGTGCTTGTGGAGATGCTTCAATAACGGATGCATGACGATGCTTCAGTGACAGTTGGGAGAAGAAGAATTGAAAGACTCTTTGGGGAGACGCTTCACATCTTTGTTGGGAGGATGTGCTACAGATGTCTCCGGTGAGAAAGACAGCACAATCTAAGGATCTAACTTCGATGAGGGCAGGAAAGCGAATTCTGAGGCAATTGCAGAGGCACAAATTCATTTTGTTTAATGGAATCTTGCTGCAGTAGATTGCATAGAGCTATTGGAGATGTTTAAATTCTGCTGTATTCTGTAGTAAGATTTCTTTAATATTTTTGATTTCAGCTACCATTCTTTTTGAAAAACACATCAATCGTTGTGACGTGAGTTTTGGCTTTGCAATAAACGGACTTCAGATTCCTCTATTGAGGCCAATGCTATGGTTTTTATTAGATAAAGTCCCATTCATTTATCTGTGCTATGGTATCCTGATCCTTTCTGTTGAGGGTAATCTATATGCGAGATCACTACATCCCCCAAAGAAAGAAAAATCAACAGTTTTGGAGTTTTTATTATACATTGTGAAAAGAAGATCTACAAGAGCCAAGATTCTCTGCACATTCATTTGTTTTAAAGCGTTATTGCACTGTGAGGTGGTTTCTTTTTCCCTGGTGACTTTTCTTGCTCCCCATGGACTTGGAAAAAACAATTCAATCAAGGGACACTGGAGACACACACCTACTGTACGGTCTGAGCATAAAGTGGGCCGCATTTTAATACGTAATTCTCACATATATTTTAGACACTTTGTCATGGAAATGTGTTACTAATACATTTAATAGTTGTCCATAACTCTGCTACATGCAGGTAAATCACAAACGTTCCTGCCACTTACCATTTTCTCTGTTTATCACCACTAACCATTTTTAGTAATTGCACGTGGAATTGCAGCGCCGACCCTTTGAACGCTTCTTGTGACTATAGAATAGTCATGGTCTTGGAAAGATATGGTACTATTGCGTAATTACATGGTTTTCTCATTTGATATACACTTTGCTTTCTAGAATCTTAATTGGTTATAATTTGTGTGTAGGTGTTAGGCACTTTTATAGGTTTGTATACAGTATTGAATGTTTTTTTTTCCAGCTGACAGAAGTGTTGCCTGCTTCCCCAGAGCCTTGAGAAAGCAAAACAGATGCTCATCCATGCTCATGTACTGTACTGCAGGCGTCACGTAATTATTATTATTTCACTCAATGTGTGGTGTACGGATATTAGTGTTTTCATTCATCCCTTTAAGCTTTTTTTGTACGTTTTTAATAATCTTAATAAGTACAGGATTTGGATGACTTGAGAGCCCCAGGGCTATTCCTTCTTGCGGTGCTTTGTGATGTTGCTAAGGCTGGGTTGCACCCCACGTGAAGGTCAATCCTCCCCAGTGAGGATAAAGGCTGCGAAGTTCATGAACTTAATATTTAGAAAATATTCTATATTATTTATACAAGAAATCTGTTTAAAATCTATGGGATTTTTTCCTTTTGATCAATTGAGTATATTCTTTTACACTGTTTTTAGTCAGTTTTGCCGTCGGGAGATTTTAGAAATAACCTTAATGAACTCTTAAATGAATGTTACAAGTAGTATTATTATTTCATTGTGTTAAGTGTAGCTTGTTTTCTTATCATGTATTTACACTAAAACAAAATACAAAAAATGGGCAAAAAAGTGTTACATGATTCAATGAGAGTGCATATGTGTGTAAGCTTCCTGATGTCAAATTCAGTGCATGTGAGGTGATGAGATCTGTACACAAAACAAATAAGAGTTGTCAACTTCAAATGATCATAAACAAACACAGGAATTAATATTTTGCACACTACCAATTGTTTTGGTCATACACTAAAAAAGCCTCTACACTTATCGATTTAAAAGCTTTCTAAGGGCAGGGACTGCTTATCATGATAAGTATATAAATGTGTGGGTCTACTGTATCACCACTCCTTGATGCACCATGCACACTCATCCACATCGAAAAAATAACATATACTTTCTTACAAAGATTAAGAGAGGACGCAATGAAACGAATGTTATAGTTAATGAAAGGACAGAGCAGGAGTCAAAGATTATTTATAAAATATTTACCAGGAAGTATACATTGAGAGCTGCCTCTCGTTTTCAAGTATATCCTGGGCTTAGGAGTTTAAAATGACAAATAATACATGGTTACAAATACAGTTACATAAGTGAACAGGGTATATATACATTATAACAATTATACTGTATATATATTAGACCTGATAACTGGTCAGGAACTACAAAACTATGCTTATCCAATCTCTTGATACATGCCCGCTTTCTCTCGCCGTCCTCGCCTTCTAACCCCAGACTCTGGCTATAATTCCCACCCGCGCAATGCTGTGTTCCACCACGTTCTATGAACGCTCTGGAGGAAATCTCATACTATCGCAGACTTTCTTACTACAAATTATGTATACTGTTTCAACTCTGCCTTCTCGCAAGCTTAACAAGCCTACGTTTCTTCTCTAATAAACAAGCACAAGTCTACCTATGCGACTCTTCTTGTCTTTGATGTCTACTCAAAACACCCACAGTGCCTCTTCTTCTCCATCTCCGCCCAGGACTTTGCTGACTAATTGTTAAAGAAATGTTAGAATCCATAACTTGAACATTCCCTCTGTTCTCCTCCCATCCTACCACCTCTTCCTAACTCTCGTCCTGCACTTCTTGACTCTTTATCCATTGTCTCAGAGAAGGATGTGTCACTGTTGATCTCCTTTCCCCCGCTACCACTTGCTCTCTTGACCCCATTCCCTCCATCTCCAAAAACCTCTTGGTCCTACTATAATCCCTACCCTCACACACATTTTTAACTCCCCTCTACTCTGGAACCTTCCATCCTCCTTACAAAACATGCAACAGTCATACCATTACTAAAAAACACCAAGCTTGACCATACCTTCTTTCTAACTATCGACCTGTCTCCCTCCTGCCTTTGCCTCCAAAACTCCTTGAAGTCTTGTATTCTCTCGCTTGCCCATTTTCTCAACACCTATTCTTCCTAGACCTATACAATCTGGCTTCCGCACAGCTCACTCCACGGAAACACTCACAAAACTAAAGGATGACCTCTATGCTGACAAAGACAGAGGTCATTACACTCTGCCTCATATACTCGACTCTCTGCCGAATTGACACCGGGACCACCCTCTTCTCCTTCACATTCTCCATACTCTTGGATTCGCAAAAAAGCTCTGTCCCTGGATCTCCTCTTACTCTCCCATCGTACTTTGATCTCTCTGCTAACACCTCCTCCATCTCTATGATCTCTCTGTGGGGGTACCCCAGGCCCTGTCTGGGACCTCTTCTCTTTTCTCTGTAACACACTCTTCTAGGGGACCTAATAACATCTCTTGGGTTTAAATATCACCTCTATGCTGAGGACACACAAATTTACTTTTCAACGCCCAACTTACACTGCATGTACGAACCAAAGTTTCTGAATGTCTCTCTCTAATATTCCTATGATGCCATCACCACGCCTTAAACTCAACATGGCAAAAACAGTGCTCTATCTCCTTTCAAGCCTGGCCCTATTCCCTCCTTCCACATTACTGTTGGAAGTACGATCATTTACCAGTAGCCCCAAGCACACTAAATGGGGTCACACTCGCAACGCATCTCTAATTTCTTCTCACATTCTCTCTCACATTCTCTCTCACATATCAGAACGTTTCTAAAACCTGTAGCTTTTTCCTCCGCAATACGCCCGTTTCTCTGTTGCTCAACTGCTTAAAACTCTGACTCAGTCCCCTCATTCTCTCCCGTCTTGATTACTGTAACTCCTGCTGTCTGGCCTTTGCCTCTCAACTGTCTCCCCTACAATCATCCTAAACGCTGCTGCCAGAATCACTCTACTCTTTACTAAATATGTCTCCGCGTCTCCCCTCCTGAAATCCCTCTACTGGCTTCCGATCAAATCCCGTATCACACCACTCAATTCTCTCCTCACATTTTAAAGCTTAACAGAGGGTGACAGGGAGTGACAGAGGGTGACAGGGAGTGACAGGGAGTGACAGAGGGTGACAGGGAGTGACAGAGGGTGACAGGGAGTGACAGAGGGTGACTAGGAGTGACAGGGAGGGTGGGTGACAGGGAGGGTGGGTGACTGGGTGGGTGACAGGATGGGTGGGTGACTTTGACTGGGTGGGTTACTGGTTGGGTGGGTGACACTTGACTGGGTGGGTGGGTGGATTCACTCATACACACTCAAAGACACTCACTCACAGACACACACACTCACAGACACGCTAACACACACACACACACTCACACACACTCACAGACACACACACACACACACACACACACACACACACTCATAGACACACACTAAAAGACACAGACACACACTCACAGACACACACACAGACACAGACTCACACACACACACATAGACACAGGAGACAAGGGATGTCGCACGAATCAGGTACTGAGGGTTTTATCTCCCCGGGGGCCCAGCTGTAATTACCTGCCCGGGGCTCTCCTCTCTCCCCTTGTCCTCCTCAGCAGCAGCACTTCCACCTAGGTCACAATAATGTGACACGAATGACACAAGTGCCTCGCTCCCCTCCCCGAGTGCCGCTCTCCCACGCTCCCCCCCCCCCCCCCCCCGAGTACCGCGCTCCTGGGCCAATCACCAAGGGGCAATTTCGGGTCGCCCCCGGTGACCGGGTGACTGGGTTTGTCGAACACTATATATATATATATATATATTTCTCCTCTGCAGGGGATTGAGTGTTAGCCAGTGGGGTAAAGAGCCACGGTCTGATCCCGTATCCTGAATCACCTATAATACACCGTAACAAATCATTTTTATACATTGTACTAATGTATACAAATGTATATTGTTATTTGCAACAATTAAGACATAGATGCAAAACAAATTCTATATATCACGTGAGGTGTTTATCCATATTTGAGAGGCTCATCAAACATGCAGATATCTGTGATTTAAACATTACGACATAATTGTATTCTATTAAATTACACATCCATATCTATTATTATTATTATTATTTTATTATTTTATTATCATTATTATAGTACAATCATAAATGGCATGATTGATCTTAGCTATGTTTTATGTAAATATGGGTAATCATATGTTTCACATAACACTGTATTGTATGTAAAATGTGTTGTTTTTGTGTGTGTGTGTGTGTTGTTTGTGTGTGTGTGTGTGTGTGTGTGTGTGTGTGTGTGTGTGTGTGTGTGTGTGTGTGTGTGTGTGTGTGTGTGTGTTGTGTTGTGTGTGTGTGTGTGTGTGTGTGTCTGTATATACGTGATACAATCAATACACGGACATTTGTCTTAGCATCAATTGATTGAACATGATACCAATTAACTTCAAGTATTTATAAATATAGATGTGAGTATATGAAACACTATATATGTCATAATAATAAGAATTTTTGATCTAAAATAAATACACATATAAAAACATGCCATGCCCAAAATGACCCATTTCAAATACATGGAAGAGAAGACCGATGAGTTTCCCAGGATAGAGGAATCATGGCTGGAACCAGAGAATCTGGCTACCACATTAAGAATCTTTATATTGGCATCGCATACCATCTGCACATTGATGGTGTGAAAGTGTTTGCAGTTACGGTAAGCATGCTCATTCAGATGTGGCGGGACCAAGGCAACATGGGCGCATTCGATTGCACCCATCAAACATGGTAGCCCGGCTATAGTATAAAAGTAATTTCTCAGTTCCAGCCACTCTGTCTGTAGAAGAGATGCTTGCCAAGGGGGTAATTGTACCGTCCCAGAGCCCTTGGGCTTGTCCGGTAGTCCTACTGCCTAAGAAGGATGGAACCACCCGGTTCAGTGTGGACTACCAGCCTCTCAATGCGGGAACGGTGTCAGATGCTTATCCCATTCCCTGCATGGTCGAGCTGTTAGATAAGCTTGCGGGGGCAAAGTATCTGACTACCATGGATTTGTGAAAGGGTATTGGCAGATCCCTCTGACCCAGGAGGCTAGGGACAAGTCAGCATTCATTACTCCAAGTGGCCTCTATGAGTTTTTGGTGATGCATTTAGGATGAAGAATGCCCCGGCAACCTTCCAACACCTGGTCAATAGGTTACTGGAAGGGATGCAAAGTTTTGTATGGCATATCTGGATGACATTGCTGTGTTGAGTCATTCGTTGGACTCACATTTAGTGCATGTAGCTGCAGTGCTGAATAGAATCAGGGAAGCAGGGCTAACACGGAAGCCTACCAAGTGTCTAGTGGGTATGGCAGAAGTGCTGTATTTAGGACACACGGTGGACGGAGGGCACATCAAACCAGTACCAGCAAAGGTGGAATCTATAACGCAGTGGCCAGTACCTAGGACCAAAAAGCAGGTTATGGCTTTTTTAGGCACCGCAGGCTATTATAGGAAGTTTGTGCCCCCGTATAGGGCCCTGGCTAAACCCCTGTTGGACTTGACAGAAGCGACTCCCAGTTCTGGTAGCCTGGTCTCCTGGCTATACGAAGATTGGGGAGCACACGTAGATCACGTGATGTAATACTGTATGTAAAAGAAAAAATAAATGATAGTGCAGCCAATAAAGATATATATACTGTATATTATGTGTGAAAAAAAGTGTTAGTCCCACTCACAGATGATATAAGTAGCTTGGGCGGATCAGTGATACAACTCTCCCCGACAGGAGCTTGATGGTCAGTAACCTCCTGTATAATTGGTCTCCGTATACCACGTGTCTCTGTTATTGATCCAATCAGAGGAAAGAAAAGATGGAAATATGCTCATGGTGTAGTATGTTCAAGATATAAATATATTGCACATAAAAGTTGTAGTAACAATTTTCCACTCACATTTTGAAAGTATAGAACCCTGGTTCTAACTACTGGCAGCCGTGTAATTGTGAGACGCTCCATCCGCCAGGAATGCTGACGTCATCGGAAGCGGCGATCGCGGAGAGACCGGTAGCGTGAAGGAATCGGCAAACAAACCAGTGATCAGTGTGTCCACTCAACTGAATGTACTATGTAGCTATGTAGCGAGGTCCCCGAGTTACGGAAAAACCCAAAGATGTACCCGAGAATCAGGTAAGATTCCTATAACCTATAAGAAATCTTGCAGCCACTCAGGACCTCAGGTTCTAAGCGCCAAACCATCAGCGGCAAATTCAAAGATGCTCTGGAAGAAATAGACACGAGCCGGCTTCAAAGATTTCAACTCAAGAAATGTTCTAAGTCCCACTTTTCAGGGGCCAAGTCCTGAAAATGGAACGTAGCGGTCTCAGCTGGAATTGCATGCCGAATTGCATTCCAGGACTTTTGTGAGTACCTCCCGGTCATAGGAAAGGACTCGTTTGTTAACATTTCGTTCTAGAAAAGTTTAGTTCGTTAGCCCAGATCCCAGTAAGTGTGTTTTTCATTGCAAATTGTGATCCATTGTGTGTATGTCTTTTCGTGGAATAAATTACATTTATTTTACTGCCTTCTCTTGCTCAATCATATGATCCCGGTATAAAAGGTGTTAATAACCCTGGTCTCCCGTGACACGCTTCCCCTTCATTCTCCAGCAAAAGGTGTCCCAGCAGCTGAATTCAGGGCACAGAACTTACAAGACCTTTGGAAGGGGATTCAAGCAAATTTTCAATCAGCTACTGAGAGACAAAAGAAGTCTGCGGTTAAACATCGGTGGCCATCACACCCATTCTCCATCTGGGGTAAAGTATGGCTCTCGACGCGGAACATCCGCTTATGCCAACCTTCGGATAATCTTGGACCATGATTTATTCGTCCCTACTGCATCATTCGGAAGATCAATGAGGTCACTTTTCAGCTGCAACTTCCATCCTCATTAAAAATGTCCACCACGTTCCATATGTCCTCTTGAAGCCTGTGGTGAGGAATTGCTTTTAAAAGGGCCCTCCGCTCTTAATCTGGTAACTGTTGAGGGTCAAATCAAATATGACGTACAACAGATACTTGACTTTTGCATCTCCAGGGGATAAATTCAGTATCTGGTGGACTGGAATGGGTATGGTCCTGAAGAGAGGAGTTGGGTGAAGATTCAGGCTCTTCATGCTCCAGCCCTGGTTAAGGCATTCCACTGTGGTCAGCCAGAAAAACCAGGACGTGTTCATCCCGGAGTTTGACCCTGAAAGGAAGGGGGGGATACTATAAGGGATCTGTCCGAATATCCTGGATGACTGCTATCATTAAGTGACATCATCATTGCCAGCAGCTGCCTCTGGCATTTAAGTAGCAGATAGTTGCTATCCAACTTTGCTCGTGCAACGTACTTGTACTTTTTTCCGTCTGAGCTCTGCCTTGCCTTTGTTTTGCCTGTCGCCTGTCTCGACCTTGAAACTGAATCTGATAACCTCTTGCTTGCCGCTTGCCGCCTGTCGCCTGCCTCAACCTCGTAACCAGACCTGACTACACTACCCCTTGTCTGCTGCCTGCTTCGACCTTGGAACCAGACCTGATTATCTCTTGCCTGTTGCCTGCCTTGACCTCGGAACCGGACTTGACTATCCTTTGCCATCCACCTGCCTCAACCCCGGAACCGTACCTGACAACCCCTGCATCCCAGGCCTCTGATCCCAGGCCAAGGTTTGTGTAGTACTCTCTGTCTCTGCCCCTCGGGTCCATAACCTGTCCTGCAGTCAGCAACGTTACACACTTCAAGGGGCCAGGGGTGTTCCACAGGAAGGGTGCTGCAAGAGATAATACTTTCAGTGACATGGTCTTAGAGACAGGAGGAGAAGATAAGAGGCATGACTGTACAGAGCCAAGAATGTGGGTAAAGTAATAATAAGAACACAGCATATAAAGAGCGACTCAAGTGTGTAATCCTTTGATTAACTTTGGGTGGACCTTAAAAGAAGCACTTCAAACATGACAGAACTAAAAGATGACTTACAGATCCACAAATGTTTGCAAAGCAGTTTATCTTCCTCTCATACAGCTTTGTTGCAATTTGTTACATCCATGTGGTCAACAAATAAAAATAAATTAGTTTTAACTTGGCAGTAAAAGTGCAACATTGCTCTAGAGAGTGAATCTCTATAAGGAATCTTTGTGTGGAATGTTCTTGGCAATGTCCAGATTTTACTGTCATGATGGAATGAAAAAAGTCTTAGATTCTAATCACCTTTATGGGATTTTTATTTTTGTTGATGTAGATTAAAAGCCTTCAAGATCAATAAATGGACTTCCAGTTTTTGTAACGTCTACTTCGAACAGTCTTATCTTTATTTTGATTACAAATGTTGTTGAAAAATGAGGAAACATAATTTATCTATTCTCTTTTGCTGTGATTGAATTGATATGTCTTGTGCTTTGCTTTACTTTTTATTGTGGAACGTAGTACGTCAGGAAACCAGAATGTCCTTTAAAAAAGTAATTCTGTAGAAAGAGTTTTTATGAGTCTTAACTCCTCTATCACAATGCAATGTCTGACTGATCCCTTTAGAACTGAAGGGATTATTAAACATTTTAATGAAAAAGTTTCAAATATCACTCTGCCTATATGTCTATGAACAATAACAGAATGATAGTGTTGATTGGTGTTATGCATTTACATTATATTCATATATAAAGTATTTATTTTGGGTCATTTGTTACCTCGAGAGCCAAGAGCAACCCAATGAAGTTAATTAGTGAGATGTCTTTTGTATACTAATATATATATATTTTAAAGCTATAATAATGCAGGGAAATTAAAGAACAGCTGCATAACAACCAAAATGGTACATTAAGTTAAATGACTTTAGTAAACTAGCTGCACATATTTAAGAGAAATACCCTTTAGGGATGGGTAATTTACCATTTGTTCTTACCATGTATTTATATAATTAAACTCAGAAGTGTTAATTTTACAATCTGTGTTAAAAGATGCATAGTATATTTCACACTATAATACTGAGAATTGCTGGAAACAGTATATAATCACAACAGGAAAATGCAAAGTTTGTGATTTCGCTTTTTGGAATCCAAAATAAATGCTGTTGGCATCCATGTTTAACTATGTTTATATCAAGATCCCTTTTTTACGACTCCAAACCATATATTGAAGAAAAAATACGGATACTTTTTTGCTGATTCAATATAAAGTACCGCAATCTACAAACAATTTGGTTTTCTGTAGGACCAACATGTTTAAAAAGTTTCTGCAACAGATCACTTTGGCATACTGGAGATAATCTATACTACAGTTTGATAATCTATATAGACAAATACATTGTAATTATTGTTGTCATTTAATTGTAAAATTCAAGTTTTAAAGCTTCTAATTTTCCTGAATGTCCAATGACCTCTAACAGAATGGGCAAGGCAGAGCAAACCTGTGAATGGTAAGTAAGGGATGGCTGTGACAAGCATTACAAAAATTCCTCATCGTGAATTCATTAGAATGAATTCCAAGAGTGTGATTGAGGGAGCAAGGTTTACAATAAAGGTTGTACTGCTACAGTATGGTGGGAGTCACTTGCAGTCAATAGGACATTGCTGCTATCTCGGAATGTTCCATGTGACACCTCTACTTTGGTAGCCGTTTCGGTACAAAGAAGATTTTAGAAAAAATTTAGAATTCTTACCACATTCAATTATGCTTAAAATGAAAATTATAATTCCGGTCTCGGTTTTATGAAGTTTCGTGTATATAGATGATCAAACACTGTAGGTTTCACAAAAAATAATAATGCGTTGATTCAAAACGTATTGCGAAAAGTGTTGCTTAGAGATCTAGATAGGTACATCCACATGAGGTTGAGGAAAGACAGATGTCTATCATGTTCTAACTATGCTACATTTAGACATCAGATAATTAAGCCTATATTTGTATTTACAGTATTTGGATCGATAGAAGTGAGCATAAACAAAGCAAAAGAGCACAGCATAAAAGCAGGAGAACTGGAGGCAAGATACTAAAAATTAAAATGTATTGAAGCATCATGCCAAAACGAAGACAAAAATAGGATAACTCTGATGCGTTTCCCGCCATAGCTGGCGTTTTATCAAAGAGTTATCTTTGATAAAGCGCCAGCAATGGCTGGAAACGCGTCAGACTTATCCTATTTTTGTCTTTGTTTTGGCATGATGCTTCAATAAATTTAGATTTTTAGTATCTAACCTCCAGTTCTCCTGCTTTTATGCTGTGCTCCTTTGCTTCATTTTTGTTTACCCCTATGGATCTTCTACAAATGGATGCACGCCGAGAGGATCAGACTCGTTTCCTGCAGTAGCAGTGGTTCGTGAATACATGCATTGCTTTCTGTGTGGCCGGTCAAAAGTTTACCATGTTTAGCTATCTTCAAAGATTCAGGGGAGCGCCAATGTTCACGTCGTCATATGTAATGGAATAATAAAAACCACTTAGTATGGTACAGTAACAACCCGGTGTAACTTTCTTTAAGGTGAAAAGATAATCCACTCACACTTTTCTTCTTATTAAAAAGGCATAACAGAGACACTCCTCTCTCTGAACTGAGCAATAAATCAGGATATCCACGGACACAGACCCCTTTCTCTTCCTCTCAGGCGTGATTCTTATACCCCAGAAATAACAAGAGAAACCAAATAGCGCAATACGTCTCAAATTGTATTAGAGATCATCACAAGTAAAACATATGAATGTGCACTCACATGAGGTATAAAAACGCAGTCATGGTACGAAATCCCGATAGAAGGTACAAACAATTCACTGGTACACATTGTGCTGTTCCCCTCTGCGTCTCAGCTCCCATCAGCGTCACTTCCGGTTACGTGGGGTTGAGGGCGGAAGTACTGTGTAGGAGGATCTCCGGCTGCCAAGACTTCGCGTCATACACTTGCATTGACTGAACACTGATTCAACGTGTTTCGTCGGTACGACTTCTTCAGGAATCTAATTGCCCTATCCTTACTCAATGTATTTATAGGCACAATGATGTCATTCAATTAATCCATAAATTACAATCCAATAGTAATTATATAATGAAAAATGAATTAACGCAACTACTCAATCCATAGTAGTGCTCCAAATGTGTGTCTACTAAATGCTATATATGCCTAAACCTACAGCTTTAGGATCCCTTGACCTTACCTGTTAGGCTGCTTTGTTGCGGGGCTTCAGTTATTGGTCTGTTTCCTGCTGTCACGGAAGTGCTGCCCGCAGACCAGACCCGTCCCTGTACTGATGTGGGACGTATAGTAACACGCACCCGCAGCAGAGGGAGTGTGTCCGGAGTGTGGTAAAGGTGTTGTCAGGCCAGTGGGTATAGCTGTAGAAACAGATACTTTCCGGATCCGGAATAGAGGTACCATGGTAGATGCCGTGGCCGAGGGTCGGGGCGAGAGAGGTCCAGAAGGTCGAGGTTCAAGCCGAGATCGAGGGACGAGAGAGAGACAATGTAGTGAGGAACAAGCCGGGGTTCAGAGCAAGAGAAGGAGTAGTAAGCCAAGTCGGGTCAAAACCTGAGAAACACAAAGCAAGCACAAGGAGATCCACATTAGGTAAGCAAAGGCTATGCAGAGCAATGATTCCAGGGAGGAACTGGGGTAATAAAGGTGGGAGAGCCAATCACAGAGGTAGGTGGAACAGAGGTGTGCGTGGAGCGCAAGTCGATAGGTGCGTGCTGTAACCCAGGAGCTGTGAGGCAGTGGGGCATGGGTGCGGCTGGAGCAAGTGCCGGGGGTGTGGCCAAGCAGCAAGTGAAGTGAATAAATTATAGCCAGGAGCGTGCACAGTGTAAGGCCGTCCCACACCCGTCCCGGCAAATATGGCAGCCGCGTGTGTCAGCGTCGGCTGACACGGAACATGCCTGCGGGGGGGGTACCACTGGGAGGGAGAAGGGGTAACAGAGACAGTCCCTGGAAGAGGTAAGGAGGGGTTGGGAGAGGCCTGCTTCCTTACACCTGCAGACATATATTGTTCAGTGCTTTCTATGGTCATGATGGCACAGGAGCATACTTCGAGCCTGATCTATCTAATTGCTTGAAAAACATTTATTTGTTTCTCTTCCGCCCTGGACATAATTCTTGTTATATTTTTGTATCATCACTTTAGAGATTCACTTCTCTTTATATACACAATATTTTGATCGAGAGGGATGCAAATAAAAACCCCAGTGAAACATCATAAATTATGTCTCATAAGGGGAAGCATAAATCACTTCCTGTCTCAAAATATTGGCAAGATCCATCCCATATTTACTTATTTGATATATAACTGTATACCTTTCCTTTCTTTGAAGATATATATTGTATCTACCATTGCAGTCTACATGGGTAATGAATTTCACTTTTTAACTGCCCTTACTGTAATGTATCATTTCCTTTGTTGCTGGTGAAATCTCCTTTCCTCCAACCTTATTCCTTAACCCTTAAAAGATTACCCTGTGTACTGTGTGCTGCCCTTGGTATGAATAGTTATTTTGAAAGCTCCTTGTATTGTCCCTGAATATATTTGTATATCGTTATCACATCCCCTCTTAGATGCTTGTTTTCTAATGTATACAAATCTAATTTAGCTAGCCTCTCCTAGTAAGTCTGATTTTCCATCCCCTTTATTAATTTGGTGGCACTTCTCTACACTTTTTATAGTTTCATAATGTCTTTTTTTATGGAGTGGTGCCCAAAACGGTACTTCATATTCAAGGTGTAGTCTTACTAATTCTTTATAGAGGGGCATAATTATGCTTATTTCCCTTCCATTCATTGCCCATTTAATACAAGATCTAGATTTGCATCTCAGCTTGCAAAACTTGGAAATACAGTATTCAGCTGGCTGTGGCAAAGCAAACGAAATTGTTCAAAATTCACTCCACAATGTAAAAAAGGTGTTTTTTCCAAGATCAATTGAATTTTTAAAGCAAAGGTTAAATAGAAAATATCTGCATTTGCAGATTTTATTAAAATAACAAACGGTCAGTCAATAGATGTCAATATAGATATTTAATGAGATATGTAGGTAAAAAAAAAGATCACTTTTCACAACATTTTCATTGCATTTAAAAACACTGATAGAAAATGAGCACTCACCAATGAGGTGAATTTAATTTGATCAACTTTCAACTTCCTATGGAGAATTTGTCAGGATACAGAAAGGAAAAGGACGGGTACAATATATAGCATATGACAAGATGATTGGCTATATCATCAGTTGGTAACAGTCATAAATGAATATTTATGAAAGAACGGGGGGGATTCTGAATGAAGGGGATGTCTCCACAGCATCCTAGGCACATGGACCAATAAAAGGGCAATAAGTACGATACATATGGTCAGTGGTTGACAAATCACCAAAAAATCTACTCGCCACACAAAAAAATCTACTCGCCACCTAGTACCAAACGTGTGCTGCTTGGGCCAATATTTACTAGCCCGGGGGTTAAATCCACTCGCCCGGGGCGAGCAAATGTATAGGTTTGTCGAACACTGCATATGGTAGTAGCAAGCATAGCAACATAATAACCAAGTAACTGTATGCAACATGCAAGTAGTAGATGAAAAATGTATGAGAAATAAAGCAAAACCAAATTATGTAAGAGAAACAAACAGTCTGATGCATCAATTGGGGGATTTGAAGAAGGCAGTGTATACAAAGTGGAAATGAATCCAGATCTGTCATGGTTGATTGAAGCGCACTGTATGTCCAAAGACAAAATAAATATATATCCATGAGAAAATATTGTATATCCAAAAAGGAAAATCGAGGAATAACACGTTATCGTGTTTGTACTTTCAATTGGTAGGTCTGATGATTGCACTACTCCTTTAATTCAAAATTGGTCAGAGGTAGGGAATCAGTAGTTTAAATCAGAAGCAAACAGTCCATACGTAGTTCATAATCATCGGTAGTTTCAGGTAGAGATGGGAAAACCAGTCCAAATCTTTTTAGACCAAATCTGACCCCCCCCCACCCCACCATAAATTCCATCTGCGGATTGGGTACTAAAAAATCAGAGCAGATTAATCCAAATCCACCCGGATTTTTAAGAATCCCAATTCATATTCCATATTGAATCTGAAATCCACACTCGGATTAATATACTGTACACAAGAAAGACTGAGAGATTTTCAATTTAGTAGTGTCTCCAGTTGTGTATGTAACTGTGTATTCCCTGTGAATTCAGACGCTACTGATACTGTATATTACCTGTATGGCTCTCAGGAGCCTAAGCCTCCGCTCAGGGAGCCTGGGTACATATATTTAACTATCTCGTGGTGCAACGCTTCCACCTGGGAGGTATCCCTGGGCGGGAGGGGTCCTTCACAGGACTCAAACCAATGAAACACACTTGGTATGAATAAACAAGAATAACGTTTACTAATATGCATATATATATTCTTATACTCTAAAAGTCCAAGTGTCAATCACTCCCACTCATAGTGTTTACCCCTTGCCCACCAATGTGTCCACAGTAAAACCCTTGTCCCGTGGTCAACGCTGCCACTATGTGTGAGTACTCTGTAGGTGGTGCACGTGCGTAACGATACCTGCCCAGTGCGACGGCACCTGGGCATTCAAAGGATCTTCACAAAGGATCCGACAACCTTCCTGGCGACGTCCGGTTCCTCCGGTGAGATGATCAGTCAGGGCCGTTCACCCTTGGTACAGTTCCGCTCTCTCTGCGGAGTAGGCTTGATCCCAAGCCTCTGGAACCCCTTGCCTCTCCTGGCGCCGACTGCTAGCGTGGGCTCCGTGACAGCTTCCTATTTCCCTGCCTAAGAGGAGCCTGACACCCTATTGGTTTTCTGGCGTCAGGTGGGGTGTCCTTAGGCTCATGGGACTTGTAGTCCCTGCTCAGAGCCTGCTCCTCATTGGTGGGGTTTTGCGTGCTTGTACTGCGCTGCGCGATTTCCCTGAGGCCCTCTCCCTGCACAATTACACTGCGCATGTGCGAGGGGGCAGACATGGTGGCGCCCTCTCCTTGTGGGTCTCTGGAGCCTCTGCGACTCACGCTATTCTGGTGCACGTGCCCGCACCGGCATTCTAAGGCGTGCCCGGCCGCTCTAAACCCGACCGCTGCGGTGAGTAAAGGCAGGGGGGTCCGCTGCGCAGAGGGGGACATGGCTACATGTATATACCTGTATATCTCCTCAAACCTCCCTCCAAATAAATTAGGGAGACATGCCTGTGCTGAAAAAGGAGCACAAATGAGGTACCCTAGGAGATATGCTAGTGCCTATTCAAAGTATATTTAAATCAGTCATATCACATCTATTATGCATTCTGGTGCCTGTGCTGTCGGCCTACTACTGTAGCTGTGGATTGAGCTTTCGTGAGCCCGTAGCAGTGTTGCTGTGGAAGTAACCCGCCTGTCAGCAGCTGCATCATGGTCAGCAATCACAGATTCTCGCTATAACAACATCTGTCTTGCTGGCTAAAATGGGTGATACGTGCATGCAGACTGGATGGTGCTTCAGAAAGCAACTACAATTGATGTTTATTACTTACAACTGATAACAAGTCAGATGATGCAAGTTATTGAACAAACTATGAATCAAAGCTTTGCTACTCTAAAAAGAGACAGGGGTGTCCAATGCTACATCCAATTGACAAAACATATAAAGTAATAAGTATAAAGTTTAAATACTTCAATAATAATAATATTTACTTGGTTATTTAGTTAATCCCTTTGGTCAAAGCATCATAAGCCTGCATAACACATCAAGGTATAACCAAAATGAATGCCGGTCCTACACTACACTGTGAACCCTTCCTTTTACCTCTGTATGAGGGGAAAGAACCATAGTAGATCCTGTTCTTTGCAGCAAAGTGAAAAGACCTCCCAAGTTAAAAAGGTGAGGAGGAGTGAGTTCTGGGGGGGGGGGGGGGTTGCCACCTACCTCCATTACAACTGTTACCAGTCAGAAATTGATTAACACACAAATTCCCAGCTAGCTCAAACTCCCACACCCACCACATCATGAATATATATTTATGTCAAAAAGAGTGCGACGGGGCGTGGCAAATGTATACAACAAAAGACAGGGATGCCCAATGCTACATCCAATTGACAAAATATATAAAGTAATAAGTATAAAGTTTAAATACTTCAATAATAATAATATTTACTTGGTTATTTAGTTAAATCCTTTGGCCAAAGCGTCATAAGCCTGCATAACACATCAAGGTATAACCAAAATTAATGCAGGTCCTACACTACACTGTGAACCCTTCCCTTTACATCTGCATGAGGGGAAAGAACCATAGTACCTATATTATAGATAATCATTTAATACTCCATCACTGCTAAAGAGTTAAAGTTTGACTCTGCTTGAGCTGCACTGTTTTTGTGTGGAAACAATATGTTTCCTCTTCACAAGGACTTAAACCAGTTGTTTTTGTTGTTTTCCTGTTATGTGCTGTTTTATGATGTTATATTGATTCAGTTATAATATGTTTTCTTACTGCCTCTGCTTGGCTGCTGAGCTGCTGAATGTTTGTTGAAATATATAACTCTGTAAGAGATTAACTTTATATTTTTATTGTTCTGCTAAACTTGCTATTAAGCCTGTTTACAGCTCATCGATCTGGAAACTATTAAACTGTAAAGAATATTTTAAGTTATAAATGCTGATGATTTAATACTGGCTTTCATTATCCTGACAAAGCAGGTAACTAAGTATATAGGGACTTTATAAAAGACCTTTAAATCTCTTGTAGCTTGTGAATCATCTCACAAATTACATAGTATCTTCAGTTGTCGTAACTATATGATCCAGTCTCTGCTGATAATAATACTGTATGAGGCTCAGCCTTGTTGATGTTTTTTTTAAATTTATATATACTTAAGTTTTTTATTGAGTTTTTCCAACTGTTGTGGGGAGGGGGGGATGCAGAAATCAAAAATGGGGGGTGGAGGGGGAGGAATGGTGAAACATTCCCGACTAATGCCATCTATAACTGATAACCTTGAATAATACCATCTTACGTATACTTGTTGTTATACGCCTAATGATCTATGAATTAAGACACCAGCTGTGTATGAAGCAAGTTTCCTGTTGGACATTCTAAAGCTGCATTGACTATTAAAGGAAAGCAACACTCTTCCATCACAATGCCCCTGACGAAGCGAACAGGAGTTTGTGAAACGCGTAGTTTCTTAGTTCTTGTTTCATATGACATGTGAGGCTGCAATCTCCTTTGCATAGTATCATGTGAAGAATAATTCATATTATATGAGCCAAGTCTAATCCTTGTAATTCCACCTCATCTGGGTGCATTTCTGAACTTCAGTCTACTATCATCTATTGTGGGTATATAGAATTGAAATGTATGTGGTTCCTGGGAGTTGTATTTAACAGTCACTCATATCACTCATTGGTATAAATGATCAACAAATCTTACCCCTCTGTATCTTATATTTTTGGGGTTGGCTGTCTCCCTGGGCAACATGGGAAATGGAGAAGGTCTCACTGGATAATATTGGACTGGTTTATGTGTGGGTGTCCTTGTGTGTTGAGAGTCCCATAGATCAACCATGGCAGCCATACCTTCTGAAATTTTGAGCAAGAGTCTCTCAGAACTCCAGTGTCTTTTCATTTTAAGAGAATACCATATTCTTGTTCTTATCTGGTTGAAAACCGGCAGGTTCGGCTCATCCAGACCTCAGCTATGGTACAACATGTTGCTGTCATTATATGGCTAATACGTTTGTTTTGGTATCTGTCCATATTCTCCTGAGGTTTGTTTAGAAGACATACCCATGGGTCTAAAGATGGAAGTCAAAATCCAGAACTCTTTGCGTCAGCCTATGTACCCATCCCCGAATCTCCACCACCACATATGGATAAACAGCCCTTAGGACACATAGGGAATGTGCCCGGATACATCTTGGCCGAATGCTCCGGGGTTAGATACCACCTATATAATACTTTTTAAGCATTTATTTTTACATTTATGTACATATAGAGCTTGTGGCCGCTGCTTCAAATATTTTCCCCATATTTCTGGTTCCAAAGTTTGGCTTAGGTCTCTGTCCCACTGTGCTATAAAAGAGAATTCTTTTTCCAGAGAAGGGAGAAAGATTGAGGAATAAATGATCGAAGTCGACCCTCTTTGACTTGGAAACTTGCGGTAAAGTGTCAATGGTGGAGGTAGACTTCCACCGTGAACAAAACCCTGGATCTGAAAGTACCTGAAAATTTCATCACTTGGGAGATCATATCGGTCCATGAGGGTGGCGAAAGAAAAAACCCTGGGCTTGTCCGTGTCCATAACATCTACTATCCTATGGACCCCCTCAATCTCCATGTCTCAAAAATTGACCCAACCATACCCGGGGAAAACTCTGGGTTGAAAAATAGTGGGAGGAAATCCAAGTAAAGGAAAAACCGAGCACAGCGATTCCAAAAATCTGGGGCTAAATGATTCCAATGGGCAAAAAATAACTTTTATTAAAGGGCAGACATCATGGAGGTGTACAAATACATACTCGACGCGTTTCGCGCTATAATAGCGCTTTATCAAAGAGTGTCTAGACACTTTGATAAAGCGCTATTATAGCACGAAACGCGTCAGAGTTTTTTATATTTTTATACCTCCATGATGCCCATTAACAAAAGATATTTTAACAGTTGGAATTGCTTAGCCCCAGAGTTTTGGAATTGCTGTGCTCCGTTTTTACTTTACTTGGATTTGCTCTCATCTACCCCTTGGCTGGATGCACGCATCACAGGACAGTACAAACCAGAATTGTAAGTATCATTATCTTATATGAACATCAATATAAATGCTCTAAGGTGATTTGCCTATTAAAAGGATATATTGAATCACTGTTGTTTTCAACAAACGACAGCTGTTGGCTCTTAGATACTCCACACAAAGGCATTTCCTATATCCTTTAAATGAGCTATTCAATCAAGTTTACTTTCTAACTCACTGGTTTTTCATATATTTGTCCGCTTTTCAATCAGAGATCAACCATACATGTTTATGTTACTAACAATCCTTAACTCAGATGCACTGATGTTTTGAGATTTTCTCTCTATTTGCTTGTTAAAACATAGTGGTGTCATCCCTGATCTTTTGAGACTGAGCTTAGAATTTTTTTTATTTTTGTTGCACAAACTCAAATTGTGAGATACAGCCGCGGCCCCTTTTATTCTCCGACATCTCCGAATTTTTTCTGGGATTTTTTCCGAATGCCACGCACTTCACCGCGTTCAAGCCGCATTCATGTTGCATTCATGCCTGCGTCACCCGCGGTTGATGTGTTTATTGATGTGTTTATTGATAATGGTTCAGATTTAATTGGTTGCAATTCTTCGCGTATCCGCCAGGTGGCAGATATTCAGGAATTGTAATGCGCATGCACTTCAGTAATGTGTCGACTTGCAGGTGTATAAAAAAATACAACAGTGGCCATAGTAAATTGACCTTGGTACTGAAGAAGTTACAATAATGTATCAATTTAGGCTTTTCATATTAAAACTAAATGCACAGTGTCCTGAGAGTTCCGACATAAGTGCGCCACTGCAGTCCGTGTTCCAAAAACCCGACATAACGTACACTTATTTAATATGGACCGCGATTAATGCAACAGATGATAAGATAGCAACAGTTGGTCAAATGTATCAGTATTTTATCGAAAACTACGACTTTTACACATTTTCACCAGATGCTCATGTGTGGAAGCATGCAATAAGGAAAAAGTTATTATCGATCCGTGTTTTTTTTTTATTGATCCTGGTGTTAAAGGAGGGTATTGGTGTGTAGCACCAGATTTTTCCCGTAGCTTTGAACATGGAGACTTCAAAAGGCGAAAGGTCATGTTAAAACCAACTAAGAAACGTGAGTCGCTGGCAAGCAATGCGCCAGAGACAGCGCCGGCTTCCAATAACAGTCCGACCGTCAGTGAAAACCTAGTGACCGGCAACCCTTGCTGTCTGTCCCCGCCAGGATACCTGCAACCTGAGCTGGATTTTGAGTACAGATTCCAGCAAGCTTGCATGTACCAAAGCGATTTCCAGCCTCATCAGCTGACTACAGGTGTAGTAGTCCCGCTGTCACCTGTCAACCATGTGTATAAATCAAGAATACGGGACTGGCAGTGGCTCGGCACCAGCTGATTGGCAAAGTCTATGGTGAGTAATGTAGCCGTATTTTATTCTGTTTTTGAAATATCAATATCAATGCACAGTCAAGCGATTCTCCTGTAAGCAATATCATTGGCTGAACAGTTTCTACAGTAGATACCGAACAATTGGTGGAAAGCTACGCGCATGCGCATTGGAACCTTCTTGAAACGCATATGCGTGTCATCACATCGACAGTAGGCGAATGCGCATGTGAACAGGAGACGCCCCCAGAGAAAATGATTGGTGGGACTGACTGTGGGAACTACTTTAGGGGACTGACTGACCATTACAGTAAAACTTGTACTTTTGTTTTTCCTCAGAAAAGAAAACTTTGTCATCCCGTGCGGAAAACAGCAAATGGAGAGATTTCAATGGATAATATCGCTTTGTGTAAAAAAAAAAACATGTACCGGAGTCAACAGTTTAGTGGCCGTTGTTATTGATTAGGATAGAATACTGTAACTGAGAGCTTCATAGAAAACCTGAAATAGTATGCTGTTGTTTTCAGACCGTATGCAATACTTTTTTTTATATATATACTGTATAATAAACCCGAAAAATAAAAAGTATGCATTTATTCTACATGTATTCCAGTACATATGTGTATTCAATACCCGTCAGCATGTACTGTATGTTCTAAAAACACTGTATTTTGTCACAGTATAAAAGAAGACAATGGAACAATTTAAAACAAATCAACATTTTCTTTTATTGGTGGAGTAAGTACAAAACCATTAATGGAGTAAGCAAAACATTTATTTACAAATACAATTTAAAAACATTGAAAGTGTACAGCAATTCAAAACATTTACAGGTGTATGGTGTACTGATAGTTAAATCATTTATGTACAGAAAGTCAAAACATTTACAGTAGGATGGTGTACAGTACAGTAAGTCAGGCCTGCACAACTCCAGTCCTCGAGGGTCACAAACAGGCCCGGTTTTCAGAATATCCTGAAAACCGGGCCTGTTTGCGGCCCTCGAGGATTGGAGTTGTGCAGGTCTTGTATAAGTAAAAAAAATTCTTTATTAATAAAATTTAAAATACGCAACATCTCCTTTATTAAAGTACAGAAAGTCAAAACATTTACAGCACAACAGTATGGTGTTAGTAAGAAAAATTCTTTATTAATAAAATTTAAAACACGCAACATCTCCTTTATTAAAGTACAGAAAGTCAATACATTTACAGCACAACAGTATAAGGGAACACGAACCCTTACCCTACTTGCCTAACTTAATCTTTCTCTAACTATATACTACAGTATATCTATCTGTTATTGGTTTATACAGTATTGCTGCAACTAATAATTACTAATATATATATATATATATTATATATATATTATATTATATATATATATATAATATATATAAATATATAATATATCTATATTAGTTTATTTCTGTATATTTCTATACTTAATCCAATTAACCTCTATCTATTATTGTTTATATTGCTGCATATTAATATAACTATATAGTATAGATCTATCTAATATTATAGTTATTTCTGTATATTTATATAACTATATAATACAGTATATCTATCTATTACTGTTTACTGTAAATGATGTGCTGTACTTGTGGCATACTGCACTGTAACTTACAGGATTGTGGTTTTTCTTTACACTGTAGGGAGACAACTCTTCTGGTCGACAAAATAAGTGAAGAGAATGATGAGAAGAGTGCCTTAAGGGTCAAATACACTCTGCTGCAAAATCACAATCTCACTGTATCCGAGACCAGCATAAAGAAGATGAGACGCAGAATTGGATGGAAATATGGATGTGTGAGGTTAGTACTGGACAGTACAGGAGGTTAAAGTGTTGTTTAAGAAACTGTACTGTACCTATAAAATTATTCCTTGTCATTATAGAGCGTAACCTATGATAAGGGACGTTAACAAGATCAAGAGAGTGGTCCAGGCCCAGACATGGATCGACAGTGGACAAACTTTCCAGGATTGCATCTTTACTGATGAGTCTACTGAATCGCTGGAGAGATTTGCCACCTTTGCATTCCACATAAAAGTTCGCATATCTATGAAGCCACGTCCAAAACACCCGGTGAAGATGCATGTGTTGGGTGCCATCTCTAGGCGTGGACCAGGATGCATTGTCATCTTTGAAGGTAAAATAAGTCACACGCTTTTGCCTTATGCACTGTACTGTACCAGTGTACAAGGACTTTTCTTTTCTTGTTATAGGAATCATGAATAAATGAGTATGCTGCAGGACGCAGTGTGTCAGGGCACAGCCAAGGATGATCAGGATAACAGCTTGTGTTTAAAAGGTAATCTTTATTCGAACATCATGGTGCAGACAAAAAATGGAGGGTAGCTCTTACGCGTTTCACGCCTAAATGGCGCTTCGTCAGAGAGTAAGAATGTTATGCTGGGACCCCCTTAATATAGTGCTTCTAATTACAGTTCAAATTATTCACAGCCGCGGCTCCGTTGGCCGGAAGTGACGAAACCGGAAATTGAAAACCGGAAGTGACGCGACGGACTCCATGCAGGGGATGATTGTTTACAAGCTAAATTTGTAGTCATGGAGACCGCAGCGTCATCCCTCGATGTCAATGAGGGGAAAATGTTACTCACAGGCTGGACCCAGCATTATCACCCCACCATACAGAGAAAAAGAAAAATACATCAACGGTGGTGGTTTTAAAAACAATAGCTAAAATATATCAACTATGCATGAACTGAAGGACTCTGTAGTTGACAAATGAAATGTTACCCATAATATATGATTGCATTAATGTAATTAGAGCTTTTTTTTTTTACCCATAATATATGATTGCATTAATGTAATTAGAGCTTTTTTTTTTTAGAGCTTTATAGAGCTTTTTCGAATTATTGCAGATCTGCCCTGTTTTTGGAGATAAAAGTGTTGATCAAAAAGGAAATAATTGTGCTGTAATAAAAATATTATACAATCCAACAAAAAAGTGATTTGTGCAGTGTGAAGATTTGATAAATTAAGGAAATGAGTGACAGCTAAGATGCCAAGATGGTGACTGATAATTGTGTATAAAGATGATACATCTAGTGTAACCCAAGTGTAATTATGACGCCAAGTGATCTTCTGTAGCATATTTAATAGTTGTGTAGAATCTCTGATATAGGAAGGAAGAACCACCACTAGTGGTTGTAAATATACATCCACGTACCTAGATACACCATCTCCCAAAGATCCAATGCTAGAAATTATTGGTCTGCCTGGCGGATTGTCCAGGGACTTATGGATCTTTGGGAGATGGTGAAAAATAGGCACAGTGGGAAAACGGTTAAATAGATATTGAGATTCTTGAATTGATAAAACCCGCAACTCTCTGCCAAGATCAATAAGTATTTGTAACTCTCCAAGGAACAGTGATGTGGGGTCCTTTTCCAACCTACAGTAAGAATTACTGTCATTTAATTGTCTTATTGATTCTTTATAGTAATTATCTTTAGACATTACTACAACTGCACCACCCTTATCAGCATTTTTTATAATTAGTGTGTTATTATGTTTAAGCTGAAAAAGAGTGTTCCGTTCTGTTGTGGTCAAATTGTCAGGTTTTATGTTGGAAAAAGTGTACCCCTGGGCTAGAGTCTGTAGGTCACGTTCAACTAATTTCTCGAAGGTCTCTAGGTAAGGTCCCTTGTTGTATGTTGGACAAAAAGATGATCTGTTTTTTAATCCTGAGTGTTTTGTGTGCGTAAGGAATAAACTAACATCTTCTGATTCTATTTCTTCATGTTCCGCTAACAAGTCATTTAGGTCTTGAACAATGGTAAGCTCATTGAAGTCAAAAGAGTGTACGTCCATCGTGTCCACCCGGGGCTCCCGAGGTGAAGCCTCGAGAGCCTGAGGCGGAGACGAGGGACGCACAGCCTCCGACCTACTACTGAACCATTTCTTTAACAATAATTTTCTAATAAATCTTTGCACATCAATTACAGTAGAAAACAGGTCAAAATTGTCATTCGGCGCAAAGTTTAACCCTTTGTTCAACAAATCCATCTCATCTGGATTAAGGACTGTCCCTGATATATTAATGACATTATTCTCTTTTGGATTCAAATGTCCATCTTTCTTTTCTTTTCCTTCTGACTTTTTTCTTTTGGCCGAGCGCCTTGTTCTTTTAAATAGTTTTTTGGGGCCTTGGATTGGTATGAAGTGGAGGACTCATATCTCCTGGTATATGAAGTGGATGGTCTAGATTCCTGGTCGCTATTCTCATGTGTATACCTCTCTGTGTCTGTGTCATTAGAAAAAGAAACTGATGATGGACGTCCTTCATTGTCTGAGATGTCGGACATACTGGAGTTGTCCGTTTTGTTTTTTAAGATGGACTTGTTCGGTGTGGATTTGTTGAAATGATCTCTGTCTTTCTGTTGGTATCTTTTTTGTTTTTTGTTTTTAAATGAGTTTCTATATTGATTAGGTTTTTGCCACATATAAACTTGATTGTGTATATAGTCTATTTTGTCTCGTTCATACTTTTTTGTTTTTGTGTCATTAAGTCTTGTTCCATTGATTTAATATGTTTGCTCAGTTTTTCATCGCATGTGTCATATTCATCAAAGTTTTGTAAACTATTCAAATTCTTTTGAAGGTCTGTGACCGCTTTTGATGTGACTTTTTTCTCATTTATCTTGTGTTCTATTATCAGGTCAATTAGTTTGAATGAGCATTCATCTAGAAGTTTAATCCACTTCAGCTCAAATTCTTTCGTTGGGAACCCAAATGATGGTGTTTTGGTAATGCGTAATCCCCGTGGTAGTCTATTCATTGACCGATAGTTCTCTAATGTCGTAATGTCCCACCAGAGACGTATGTCTATTGATAGGGCTTTCTCAAATCGGTTAAAGAACATAGGTAAGTCAATCTCATCGTCATCAGTTGGTAATGTCAGTCCTTCAAAAACTTGTGCTGCTTGTTTACTGCGTCTGGAATTGTCTGTGCAAATGTGCGCATATGACTTGGATTTAGATTGGCTGTTGTCGGAGTCCTCAGATAAACAATCCATTGTCTGATACTGTCACCATGTGTCATATATAAAAAATGTATATGAATTCTTGATAGAAAATCAGCTGAAATCCTTATTCCAATTGTGAATAAATACACAGTCATGAGCTACTATCTGGTATATGCATTCAATAGAGGAACAAAGTTCATCAATAGTGCTCAAAAATGACTATAGAGGAATGATTATGATAATGTCCATGTAGACTTTCTTGATTGAAGATGTAGTGATGCAGGCGTCTAATATAAAAGTGAGTGATGAGTGTATAGGTGAGCGTTGTGTATAGGACATATATATTGAAGTCCTAGGGGTGCTGTGAGTGGAGAATGATTAGCTCCACCACATAACTCCTAATGAGGACAATGTCACACACGCTTGCAACCACCTTGATAATACACCTTCCAAAGTAGAAAAGGATAAACAACTCACATGAGAAAAGCCTGTCTTCTTCTTGTTGATGGCGTGCATCCGTGATAGTGATGAATAGATGAGTATGCTGCAGGACGCAGTGTGTCAGGGCACAGCCAAGGATGATCATGAATAAAGCTTTTTCCCAAGAGCAAATTGTGCCTGAGATTGTGGAATACATCACACGTGAGTTCCCAGATGGTCACCATTTCTACCAGGACAAAGATCCGACGCACACCGCGTCAACAGCGCATATTCTTGAGCGCGGTATCAAATGGGCGAAGACGCCAGCGGAGTAAGTGCGGTAACCGTGTCTCATTTTGTCCCACAGTTTTTACTGTGTATCTCTTTAACTAGTTGTTCTTTTTTTCCCCCTCCAATGACAGATCGCCAGTCTTCAATCCAATCGAAATGGTCTGGCATCAGCTGAAGGACCATATCCGAAAAGTCGTGAAACCCTCCAAAAAGGATGAGTTGGTGCAAGGCATAATTAGTTTTTGGAACGATGTACTCACTGTGGAACGATGCAATAAATATATTGACCATATTGCGACTGTGTTGCCCATTGTGATTGAGCGTAATGGGCAAGCATCAGGAAGGTAGTATGGTATAGTACTGTACTGTAGTAGGGTAAGTACAGGCACACCAAGTACAATATGATACAGTTAAGTATGGCACAGATTT
Source organism: Ascaphus truei (assembly GCA_036426205.1). NCBI lineage: Eukaryota > Metazoa > Chordata > Amphibia > Anura > Ascaphidae > Ascaphus > Ascaphus truei. Next base: position 223,001,400 of record CM071569.1, read on the forward strand.
TTTCTTTCCTGAAAGAGCAGAACTAGCCACCTGGTTACAAAGTATTTAACAATAGTTACAGTATACAGTAGTTCCAGTATAGACTAGTTTGACAGTATTATCTGCATACTGTAGTCCAATATGGAGTAGCTATACAGTACACAATGCCATAATATGCACCTAAGTGCTCAATTTTTTCTTTCCAGGGAGAGTAGCACCAGCCATCTGGTTACAAAGTATTTAACAGTAGTCACAGTATACAGTAGTTCCAGTATAGACTAGTTTGACAGTACTATCTGCATACTGTAGTCCAATATGGAGTAGCTATACAGTACACAATGCCATAATACAGTATGCACATAACTGCACTATTTTTTTCTTTTCTTGTCTTTTCAGAGAAAAAAGGATGCACAGGGGGAGGGGGGAATGATGTGTAAATTTTGTGAACTGTGTGTACAGTAAAGCGTATCTAAAGTGCAGTCATGATTTACACAAAACCTCCCCTCTCTCAATGAACTACACAGAATGAGGATGAAGATAAAGACGGAAAATTTGTATTACTGTTTTTATTATTATCAATGTGCATTATTCATGATCATCCACCGGCCCTCAATTTTCAACTGTGCTGTTCTATTTTGTTATTTCTCTTCTGCATACTTCAATAGTGTATCTACAGTCATGATTCCCACAGCCCCACCCCCTCTCTCAATGATTATTTATATTTTTCTTTACTGATAAAATAAAATACATATTTAATTATATCAATATTTTATTTCTTTGAACTTTAAATTCACTGTGAATGTGTGTGGGGGGGATTCTTCAAGAAGACATACAGTTTTAATAATTGGTTACCTTTTAAATAATTGGTTACATAATCAGATCAACATAAGGGAAAGCCAACAATAGGAAAATTAACGAATGGTCTGAGAGAGGTTGAAAAGCACAAAGACAAGCTTATGAAAATGAATGGTTTTCGAGAGGTGTTTATAAGAGGTTGAAATCCTTGGGCGAGCCTTGTGTGTGTCTGCGGGGCAGGGGGGGGGGGAAGTTAAAGCTGCATGAAGGATTAGCTGTACTGTAGTTCAAAGACATGACATTTTTTCAACAGGCAGGGCATCATAATTTGATCCCCACCCCCCCAAATACATAAAAATCACACAAATCAACCATGTGCAATCAAACGCACAGTGTCGCAGTCAAAAGCTACAGCACAGATTTAATATTGTAATATCAAGATGGTTTAGGCAGGCACATGTTCATGTTGAGAAAATAAAAATAAAAAATTACGAGAAAAAAAATAAATTTGGTCACTCTTGACCTTTGCAAGCAAGCAGTGGTGAAGTTATAGGCGCATGCGCAGTAATCATCAGCTAGCTCCCTTCCCAAAGAGGATTACACGCAGGCAGGCAGGTCATCATAATAATTTGATCCCCACACACCCAAATACATAAAAATCACACAAGCCACAGCACCGATTGAATATCGTAATATCAAGATGGTTTAGGCAGGCACATGTTGAGAAAATAAACATTTTTTGGTCAGTCTTGAACTTTTTTTCCCACAATGAGCATTAATAATCAACACAGAAGAATAAATCAAACCAGGCTCTGCACGCAGGAATGTGATGACAGAATGTGATTAAAGACAGAAAGCCATCCATTCAAAGGAATGGTGTGGGAGAGGTATACTGTAGATAAGATAAGAAGTTGAAATACTGCAGTGCAGTAAATTAGCCTGTGTGTGTGCAGGGGCAAGTGAGGGGAGAGCGCTGTGTACAGTATGCCAAAATGTGATACTGTTACTGTACACGCCTATGCGTTTCAACAATGTTCAAATGAGACATACAGCACTGTACATGCATGTATAAATATGCAAATTTACAGTTACTGCGTGCGCACACGCAGACTGTGTACTGACGTAGGTTGAACTGCTACAGTATTAGACTTTGACGACAACAGCTCGCGAAAGCCCAACTGAGTTTTCAGACGGTATTGCAGTATTGCAGACAACCCTAATAATATGCTCATATTACGAGCACTAAAATACTGGAACATATTCCGGAAAAAAAGGAATTATACTGCATCTGCCCACGGTTATCAGAGTTGCGCCGCTACAGCCGCATTAGGATAAAGGCAGCCGCAGCTGTATCGAAGGTAAACAGCCACTTGCTTTCTTTGTGAGATCTTAGGGGACCACAGAATTGATCTTAGTTCCAAGAGGGCCTGCAGATCCACCTACAGTTCCACCCATCTCTTACCTCCTATATCTGAGTGCCAGGCTAGTATCAGGCTAAATTGAGCTGTTTTATAATAAGAGAATAGGCACGGTAGAGCCAGACCTCATTTCAGTCTGGATTGGCTGTGAATGGTCTTGACCACTGTAGGGCTCTTATTGTTCCATATAAAGGACTTTATATGGGACTGTAAATCTTGAATTTCTCGTATTGGGACCGGGATGGGGAGGAACAGATATAAAAATCTAGGGAGGAGATTCATCTTAATTGAGTTCATTCTGCCAATTAAGGAAATATTATGTTTGGACCAACTAATCAGGTCATTTTTAAGAGACCTGAGGAGGCCTGGGAAAATAGCACTGTACAGAGTTAAATAATTGTTCGTCAAAATTATGCCTAGATACTTCAGAACTTTACTGCACAATTTAAATTCAAAGTTTTCAGATATTAATTTGACTACTGTTTTAGGCAGATTAATATTTAGTGCCTCAGATTAATTACCATTTATTTTTAAGCTTGAGAGTCTACTAAAGATCCCAAGTTCCTGGAACAGATTTAGGAGCGATATAAGTGGCTTAGATAGTGTCATAAGTGTGTCCGTGAACAGAGTTATTTTGTAATGTTTGCCCCGAACTGGTATACCTTCTAAATTAGGATTGTTTCTAATATGACTAGCCAGAGGGGATAGTGGGCATCCTTGTCTAGTACCTCCTTTGATTGAAAAAAACTTCTGAGGCTATTCCTGAACATAATTCCTGGTCAAAGGGGACGTGTAGAGAGCCATAATGGAGTGGAGAAACCGATCCCTGAAACCAATTTTTTTTAGAGTGCTTCCCATATATTCCCAGTCCAGACGATCAAATGCTTTCTCCATGTCTAAAGATAGTACCAGAGACTGAATATTTGTTTGTTTGGTGTGAGCTACCAGGTCGATCGTTTTCCTCGTATTGTCAGTCACCTGTCTCCCCAGGACAAAACCTACCTGGTCCACTTTCCCTGCCTCAGGAATGAGACATACATGAGCTTGTAACATAGTATTCGGGAAATCTGCACCATCTAGTATGGAGTTAAATAGCTTTTGTAGATGGGGAATTAGAAGACGGTCACATTTTTTTAAATATAAATTTGAAACCCCATCTGGGCCTGGGGGTTTGTTTGGCTTCAACGAGCTAATCACCTCCGTCATCTCTTTTGGCGTAATTAATTTGTTTAGGATATCTTGCTCATGTTCAGGAATAGTGGGTAACTCTGACTCAGATAAATATTTTTCTAGCTCCCTTCCATAGTTCTGGGATTTAGTTTCTTTTTTACCCTCATATAGCTTACTAGCTTACAAGATTGATCGGGTTAGACGTTAGGTTCCCCGAGTTGGTTTGAATTTTATGGATATTTGACTTGGGTTGTTTATGTCTAAGGCTGCGCTTATAGTGCCTGGCGACGGCGACATGATGTAGCTCCAAAACAAATACATTGACTCTATCACAACAAATACATTGACTCTATCACAAGCGCTTATAGTAAGCGCGACAGCGACGGAGCAATGGAGCGACCAACAATTTTGAAGCCGGTTAAATTTGATTTTTTAGAGACAGTCACCACATGTGACTGTCTCTAAACCAATCAGAGAGCGCTGCTTGCCCCCTTCGTGATGTCACTGGCCTTGTCGCCAGCAACGTTGCTTAAAACTGAATTATAACTTTCGCTAGTGGAGACTGCGACGTGTGACATCCTCGGTCGCCGTCGCCGGCACTATAAATGCGGCCTAAGGCGAAATGCCAGCATAGAGTCCTGCTTATTAGCCTTCTTGAAGTATTTTTGTTTGGTCATTGTCATCGTTTTTCTGCTGCCTCGGACAGACAAGTATTAAGTTCCCCCCGCGGCTCGCCAGCCCCCTCAAAAGTTATTTGAAGGGTTGTTTTTGTGTGATTGCTCTAGCTTTGTAATTATTACACTCATCGGGGGCTATGCACTTAGCTCAATGGCTTTGCGTTCTGATTTGGCCAAAAAGCAGGTTCGTTAAAAAGTGAAGCCGGGGACACGATGCACTAAGGCCTTGAGGCCATTTTTTAACGTACCTGCTCAAAATAGCTCAAAACAGCCACAGCGTACGTGATGCTTTCCCCCCCCCCCTGCTAGTGTTCTGAACTTTTCCGTTCGCTAGCTGATAGAAAAAAAAGCCGCATGTAACATTTGCATGGAGATTTGCTATCTCCATGAAGATTGTTACAGGCGATCGTACACTAAATAAAAACATTTTAATAATAGCGTAAATGAGCAGGGGGTCTCCCGAGCTGAACCGCATTGGTTTCAGGTCCGAGGACCCCCTACTTCAGGAGTTACAGGCCCCGTTATGGGGTGCCAGTATCCCCTGCAGTTTAAAGCTCCCGCGCCACGTGACCGGGTTATTTACATTCTGCAGGGAATACCGGCACCCCATAAAGGGGCCTGTATCTCCTGAAGTAGGGGGTACTCGGACCTGAAACCAATGTGCTTCAGCTCAGGAGACCCCCTGCACATATACACTAGTATTAAAACATACATAACAATAAACAATAATTCATTACCGTAGCGACTATCCTATATGGTAATGAAGCAGCATTAATGTATTTTAAATAATAGTGTGCGGGAGCAGGGGGTCCCCTGAGCTGAACCGCATTGATTTCTGCCTCAGAGACCCCCTACTATCCCGAGTTACAGGCCCCGTTATGGGGCATCGGGTGCCAGTGCCGCCGCCATCTTTATAGCGTCCAAGACGCGACGTTGGATCTATAAAGATGGCGTCCGCACTGGCACCGATGCCCCAAACCGGGGCCTGTAACTCGGGAAGCAGGGGGTCTCTGAGGCAGAAATCAATGCGGTTCAGCTCAGGGGACCCCCTGCTCCCGCACACTATTAATAAAAATACATTAATGCAGCTTCATTACCTTAGCGGATAGCCGCTAAGGCAATGAAGGGGTTAAGGCACATTAGCATGTTTATTGGGGACAATTGCCCCCAATAAACAACACACATCCCCCCCCCCCCCTAACACATACAGTACTGTAATGGGCAAAATTACTATTATCCACATATGGATAATAATGCATTTGCCTATTTTAAATATATATAAATTACAATAAATACAATCAAAACATTTAACACCTACGTTTTACAGGCACCCATGATGAAGGCCATCTTCATCCTCATCTTCATTCTGCCCATGCCCCTACGGTGCTGCAAAACATGCATAACAATTACAATAGCCAGTTTAATGTCCCCTAACCCCTTAATCACCATAGCGGTTATTAACCGCTACAGTCATTAAGGGGTTAACCCACCCTCACCCACCACTCGGGAGGCCTACATACCCTCCAACTCTAACCTCCCACCCCGTGAGGCCTAACCACCCTCATCCACTACCCACAAGGGAGGCCTACCCACATACCTTGGGGCCAATACACCCCCCCCCCTCCCAACACATACAGTACAATAATGTGCAAAATAACTATTATCCAGATATGGATAATATATTATTTGCCCATTATGAAACACATAAAACATCCACAAATCAAAATATGAATTTTTAATCTTAAAACCACCACATTGCATGTTAAAATAAATCCAGCAGCCATTGCAAATATAAAATAAACAAACTGCAGCTACACAAATGTCTATGAAATGTCACACAATTGCATTGAGTGTGTAGATGATGCAATTAATCTGTGCATCATATAACACTATGCAAAATATATGTAACAATAAAATACACTATGAACAATGTCCCCTAACCACCAATGCCATCCTGAAAATCAATTAGAAACTAACCAACATCAATACAATTAGCATCAATCAATTAATCAATTTCCTCAAACAATTAAAATACAATACAAATCAATTATACAATTCCCTATTCAATTGCTAAAGCCAAACCATTGCCAAAACAATTCTAATTTAAATTAACCACCATCATTCTAATCTTACTACCATAAAGAAGCCATTAGCTAAAAACAAAATACATTATTCACAACAATGACAAAATAAAGATGCTAAATACATTATCCATACATGAAAAGAACCTAAATATGATCCAAACAATCAATTATTATCCCTGTATGTCTATCCATACAGATACTGTAGATAAATATAACATACAGGGGCAATAATACAGCATAAAATACAATGCATTTACATACAAAATTCACTTACAATACACCCATTCAGTGTCCGTGAATGTATTATATACATAGATACATTAACGGGCATTAAATGGGAGTGAAAAAATAAAAGACATGAATGAAAAATAATAAAAACCTGTAAAAGTAAAAATAATAAACTTTTCTTTTGTTTACTCACCATTAGATGTCCACTCTCCGAAAGGAACCCATGTAACTCGGTGGCCATAAGCTATCTCCCGGCAAGAAACAAAAACAATGGCGACACAATGCCGGCCTCTGCTTATACTGCGGTACAGTCGGACACCAAGCACTTGCTTGTCCTCACAAATCGGGAAATGCCAAATCCCAGTGGGAGCCAGGAAAATCTCACTGGGAACACTATCTCCTTCTCCTCCCAAAAGGAAAAATATGCCAACTAGGATTGTATCCCCCGTCACCTTAACCAGCAAGACCTTTCATACCTCCGCACGGACTTTTCTGGACTCCGGGTCAGGGGGTAATTTCATTGAACAGAGATTTGCAGAGAGAGAGAAGATTCCTTGGTACACAAGAAACACCCAGTAGTCCTGGAGGCCATTGACGGCCGCCCTCTTCAAACTGCTTTTATTTCTCTACAGACCTTCCCATTCCAGTTGCGGACAGGAGAGGATCACACCAAGAGATGATCAAATTGGACGTCATCCACACTCCCACGGTCGACGTCATCCTTGGACTTCCATGGCTTCAACTACATAACCCTCACATAGACTGGACCGATGCGGAGTCAAATGGAGTCCTCAATGCTTAAAGAACTGCTTCAGTTCCTCTAAAAAAATATGTGGGGCTTCTCTACCTGAACAGATAAATATCATCTTACCTGAAATCTACTCAGATTTCTGGGACATCTTTAATAAAGCACAAGCGGAGGAAATACCACCCCACATGCCATTTGATTGCCCTATTGATTTACTGCCTGGCCCAGTTCCCCCGCGTGGTGCTTTTTACCCGTTATCTTCCCTGAGACCAAGGCCATGAAAGAATACATCTCTGAGAATCTCCAGAGGAGCCGGGTTTTACTTTGTAAAGAAAAAAGATTGTATTTTTTATTGTTGTGTTCCTGCCAACGGAGGACAATGAGGGGGAGGAAGATGAGGATGCCTTCAGCCTGCAGGGGTAAGAAGAAGTTGAATTTACTTTATGCTGGCTTGACATGGTTTTATTTTGAATGGGAAAATGAGCTATTAGCCATATCTGTATAATAGTACATTTTCCTATTATTGTACTGTAATGTAATGGTTGTTGGGGGTAGATGGGGTGCCCATACATTCCCATTGGGGTTATATTTTCTCCCATTGAGGGGATAGGTATCCACACTGGCAATGAATGGGTTTATTGTTTAGAATTCTGTTTATATTGTGTTTTAATGTTTATTGTGGGTAGCAGGGGTGGGTGAAGGTGGTATTTGGCCCATGGTGGGTGTTTATGCCTACCAGGTGGGTAGCGGGAGGGGTTAACCCCTTCATTACCTTAGCGCTGTAACTGCTAAGGTAATGAAGAGGTTAACTCCTCCTGCAACCCGCCCGCAAGGCCTAAAACCCTACAATGGGCCAAATACCACCTTCACACCCCCCGCTTCCCACAATACACTGGGCCCTGGTAGTTAACCCCTTCATTGCTTTAGCAGTTAGATGCTAAGTTAATGAAGCTGCCTGTAAATGTATTTTTATTGCATCGGATGGAAGCCAGGGGTCTCTGGAGCTGGTTTAATGTGTATCAGCTCTGGAGACTCCGGCTTCAATCCAATGCAGGAAAATAGCATTTTTTTTCTAAGTCCTGCTCTCAGATCCCATCTCCCCACCCTCGGCTGGTGAGATCAGATGTGCAAGAAATAGCTATTTCAGAGCTTCGATGAGATTCTCGAGGCTACTAGAATAGTGTTAGATTCTCAAAATGGTGCTATTTGTACTTTTGGCAGCTCCCGCTTGGTGAGTTTGGGCAGGAGCGAGAACTTGCAGAAAAATGCAGTCCCCATATGATTTGGCCAACTCATCGAGGCTTTCTGAATAGCAAGCTTGCCAAATTGTGAGAGAACTGCTCAAAATCCTCGATAAATTGGTTCCCAAGCTACTAGAATAGGCCCCTAAATCACTATTTAACTCTATTTCCACTATGGCGCTGGAATCCTGGAGTCTTCTTATCTCTCCGTCGAATATACAGGAAAAGATATAACAATAAAAGGGCTTCAATAGGTATTAAGGTTCTTGAATACCTATCACCACCTAATTGTGATGTCTTACTTGATATAATATATATATCTATTTTGTGAAACCCCTGTGGTACCAGACATACAGTGGAGTACCAATAGACGGGGGTGTGCTGGAGGAACCTTCACTCTTAGTTGGACTGTAACCCCTAGAGTGTCAATTACTTGTTAACACAGTGAAATACACCCTAATAGTGATATAAATGATGATGGAACTTAGCTCTTAGCTAGTAGCACTCTTCAGGGTGGTATTTTTGCATGTAGTGATCAAAACTTGCACTCCACATACAACACAAATTAAATACCATATATATATATAACACAACAGAAAAGTATCCATACAACAAGCACACGGGTATACCAAGAATGAATATATATTGACAAATGTATTGATATTAGATAAAAACAAGGGGAGAAATATTTAAAAAGGAGGGGGTCTCAATACTGACAATTGTAGTAACCATGGGGACAAAAGCAAAAAGTGGTAGCAAGATTATCACCACTAGCTGTAGTAAAAGGCAAATGATTGTGCCAAGGTGATGCCGCTAAGTAACTGAGCCAAAGGCACATATAGTATAAAGTAACACAGTGCTGCAGGAACTGTGTACTAGAGAAGAGAGATAACAAGTATAATAAACCTCATTCACATAGGGTTATATAACACTCAAAATAGTGCCAGTGGATTGGATCCTGAGACATTGAGAACATAAAGCATCATAATAGAAAGTCTGTGATACATAGATGGTATAAAGTAGTATCCAATTGCCTCCTATATTGGTAAAAAGTCAGGGGTCCCCCTCCAAACACTCCCACTCCAACGCGTTTCGACAAACGACAAACGACAAACTTCTTCTGGGAGTGGAGTTAGGGAAAGTGAGCCTCGTATTTATAGAGGGAGCGGTAGAGCAGAGCTTGGTCCAAAAAGCTTGTAAAAACAGATGTTGCATATGTCCTGGCTGTTCGTAATCGCCGGGGAGATCCACCGCGACGTCATTATGTCGCAAATGCTGTCCGGTCTCAAGCTGTTCTAAAATTCCTTGAGCTGCGTGCTGGCGCTGGTGACATAATTGCGCAAGAGACGCCTTGACATCACATTGTCACGGCAACCGTAGCGATGCTGATAGTGTCTCCAGGAGTCGAGGCCAGGCCTCACTCGTGCCGGGGTCTTATAAATAGCAGCTGGCAGCTGTGGCCTGAGTATTCAAAGTCGCAGAGAAGTGCATACCACTGTGACGCAATCATATCACGGGCACTGCAGGGTCTCAGCTGTCTACTCTAGTGCAAGAATGCGTCGTCATGGCAACCACAGCGAGGCTGGAACACTTCAGAGATTATGTCAGACCTCATACCACATACAAGGCTGAAACACAACAATAAATGAATCTTTAGCAAACCAATTAATCCCATCTCTCTTGCATGATGATTGTGTTCTTGAAATACTATAACTGCATCACATTCATGTCAAGGAGAGTCTAAAATGCTGTAAATATGTCCCAAAGAAATGTCTGAAGATTATTGCTCATAATTACAGTAGGCTTGAAGGCAGACTCTCCACTGTCATCATCTTTGCTTTCTGGGCTCCATGCCAGAGAGTAGATGGTTCTGTGGTGATGTCATCATCTTGGGCATCCATTGCTAGATCTTGTTGCAGGAGCCGCATAACAGGACTTCCACTCAGGGAGTACTGGTCCAGGATATAAATCAAAAAGGGGGAAGAGAAAAAGAGAATCATATATTAGAGCATCTCAACACAAAGAGCATGGACCAAAGAAACAGAGTATTTAAAGGAACATGGCGAAGCCAAGGTAATCATTAAGTCCCCGTGGCATCATTGTTCCCAACTGGACAATCCACCTACACTCGCGCCTCAACAGGGCCCTCTCCAGGTCACCACCACAGATACCTAGAGAGACCCGGTCGAACGCGAATGCAGTAAGAACCGCATAGTCAGACCCATGCTGCTGTAGGAAATGGCGAGCCACCGACGTAATCTTTTTAAAAGCATCCATGTGTGTCTAGAATTTTTGATGTTACGTGTGTGTTCAAGTACACGAAACCATACCTCCTTTGTGGTCATGCCCACATAGATCAGGCTACAAGGGCAGGAGAGCTGGTAAATCACTCCTTTGCTTTTACAGTTAAGAAACATCAACACCTTGTACGTACGCGAACTGGATGTATCGGTAAAGGTAATAGTTTGCCGCATGTACCTACAAGCTGAACAGCCTCCACATCTAAAAAAAAACCTAGTTTAATCAGTTTGGATAAAAAGGTGTTATTGATCTGAGGGGTATAGTGACTGTGTACTAGTTTGTCTCGCAGGTTTGATGACCTGCGGCTAGCAAGACTCACACGTTCTCCCAATGAGTTTTTAAGATCTTTGTCAGTCATAAGAATTTTCCAAAGTTGTTGTAAGATACCCCTCAGGTCAAGCCACTGCTGGTTAAAAGTGCTCACAAATCTGATTTTCTTTGGGCCTTGGTATTTGGGTTTGGGTTGTAGCAAACTCTCACGGCTAATATTCAGACAGTTTTGATAGCCTTTGTCAATTACTGCCTTGCTATAGCCTCGTTTAGAGAAGCGATATTTGAGTTTGACTATCACGGGCCGAGAAATTGCTCTTTAGATCTTGAAGTATGGGTTCGGTGCCGTCGGGGTAAGTAGCTTGTGAGTGATCCATCCTGTCATCTCTGTCATTTCTACTCTCCTCTACCCGGACCTAGAACTGTGGGTAAGTCCTTGGCTATATTCTGCCTCTTATTACACATTGACCTTTGACTTTCCAGTCCTTGGTATCTCACCAATGGTGCTTGTGTGTGTGTGTGTATGTATATGTATATGTATATATATATATATATATATATATATATATATCTATCTATGCTCTAATATCTCCTTCTCTTCTCCATATATCTCCTCTATCAATGGACAATATAACTGTAATGCTCATTGCATGTCTTAGGAAGGTCTGCAACCCCGCCTTTCACTATTATCACCCAGCACACAGCACTTCCACTTTAGCAAGGGATTCTGGGAAATGACATGAAAATGAGCAAGCTTAAGAGAAATAATTTACATATTTACTGAGAACTAAACCAGTTACAGCTGTGTTTTATTTCTTGCCCAAAATCCACAAAGATCGTCTGATACCACCAGGAGACCTATTATTTCAGGCATTGGGTCCCTTACCCAGAACCTTTCAGCATATGTGGATTTATACTTAAAAAAGTACGTCACTAGTGCGACATCATATCTGAGAGATACTTTACAAGTATTTAATATTAAGTCTGGAATACAATGGCATGAGGATTTCACATTGTGACTTGTGATGTCACTTCGTTGTATCCTCCATTCGACATGAGGATGGATGTGAGGCCATTAGGAAAGCCATCGATAGAGACTCACTGATCCAGCCAGAACAAAAACAATTTTTGTTAGATGGGATACGGTTTATTTTAACCCATAATGTATTTGGTATGATTTTTGCTCCGAGTTATGCCAATTTTTCATGGCAGAGTGGGAAGACATATGGTCAGGTAACCCGTTCGGAGCAAACCTAGTCCTATGGAAGAGATATATTGATGATGTCATTTTTATCTGGCGGGGGAGCCAAGGGGATCTAAAACGGTTTTTAAATCATATTAATAATACAGTAGTCTGAATTTGACCTTCACTTCAGAGAGCAGCCCCCATAGCATCAACTTCCTTGACCTTACGATATATACAGTATTGAGAACAATTTTGTTAAAACTAAAACTTTTTTCAAGGAAGTTGATGCTAATAATTTTCTACTAAATAGTAGCTGCCACCACCCGCGCTGGCTAGAAAATATACCGTATGGTCAATTTCGGCGTATTCACCGCAACTGTACGGAGGACGATGTCTTTAAGGAAATGGAAAATCTTTTATAAACAAAGTTTGAGGAGAGAGATTATAAACCAGACATTATTGAGAAAACTCTATCTAAAACCTCACAGTTGAATAAAAAAAATCTTTTGGTGCCTAAGACTCACACAATGAGCACAGAGTATATAGTGCCTTTTGTGATGCAATACAACCGTGAGGCTCACAAAATAGGTAATATCTTAAAACGACATTGGCATGTCTTACGTAAAGACTTGGTACTACGGGATTATCTACCAGAGGTCCCAAGTGTGATTTTTAAAAAAAAGCAGAAAATATGAAATCCAAATTGGCCCCAAGCATATTTAAGAGAGAGATAGCGGTTCAGAATGCACACTGGATGTCCAAACCATTTGGCTTTTTTAATTGTTTTAATTGCAAAGATTGCAAACAAGCATCCAAATGGAAGATTAACTTTAGTTCAAATATTACCAAAAAGATTTTTAAAACCAAACAATTCATAGACTGTAGGACGAGTTTCGTCATATACATCTTGGAATGCCCGTGTGGTCTCCAGTATGTGGGCCGGACCTCAAGGTGTCTAAGTGTCCGCATACTGGAACATGTGGGCAATATCCGCAGAGGTCTAACCACCCATAGTGTTTCTCAGCACTTTAATATTGCACATGGGAGAGACCCTTCAGGATTGGTATATCGGGGGATTGAAGTGGTAGTAGAGAACTGGAGGGGGGGTGATAGACTCAGATGCCACTGTCAACGGGAGACGTTCTGGATCAACCAGCTAAAAACTTTGACCCCCCACGGCCTGAATGTAGACCTGACATTGCGGCATTTTTGTAGTTTGTCCAGAAGATATGGGTCTCGTTCTTTACCCAACTCTGTCTTTTTTTTCCCTCCAGTGTACATGGAGACCACACATTTTATATATAATTTTTTATTTATTGATATACTCTCTTACTGATGAGTTTATTGTTTGCAAGCATCTGCATGCTTTAACCTTTTTCCTTTTTCATTATTTTATTCTGTTCACAGATTGAATTTTTATTATTTTTGTTATATGCTATTTTAAATTTTATCCATAAAATTTATATTCAGTATAGATTGTTTTTAGGATGATTAAAATGTACAATGTATATTTTTAGTAATATGTTTTTAGTAATACATTTTTAGAAGTTACAGTATACGCTTTTTAATTTCCCCTTTATGGTCCCTTTGTGGCTTATTATTTGTTATATAACTTAACAGCGATGCAAACACCATTAATTCCTCATGTAAAGCAGACATAGAAATTATTGTTCATGTGAAAGTTTTTTGGCTTTCACTTCTTCACATTAGAAATATACCAAGTTGAATCCTTTTGTGATTAATATGGTTTCATAGATGTCTTTTACTTAATGCCTTTTATTCAATTCTCTATAATTATTGTTTAATATGTTCACATGTAGTTAATTGTTATTTTCAATTTATCATGTTTGTAAAATGTACATTCAGTTAACTTTATGCATCACTACAGTATGTCGCAGGGAGCGACTTAAACAGGTGTACTTGAGGGTTAATACTTAATATAGATATGTTTAGCCTGTTATTAATTGACACACGAACATTTGTCAATTAACAATAATGAAAAGTAGGGTCTATATAAATTGAAAGGACCCCGTATGCAATTTTATGAGCCTGACGAAGCCGAGGTCTCGCGAAACGCGTAGTTCCTTTCAGTCTGCTGTTTGTGATCCACGGGAGCCTCCGTAGTTGGTGAGAGCAGCCGCATGCAGTGATTCCACCTCCCTGTTTTGCCGGACGCGGTAACTGGGTTATCTACTGCTGCAGGACGCACCATCTATCTACGGGAGCCAACCTGTGTTATTGTACAATGTGATTGATTTGTTGACACTTATCATTAAATATTATTGATTTGTTGCATATATCACTGCCTCACTCACCTTCTGTCGCCTACGTGGGGTTGACTGGGACGCATTTGCCAAGCGGAGGATTTCCCCTGCCAGAACCCGATCTGCGTACGACATCTATTCCGGTTGTGCTGGATTGAGGTGGACGGGTGGGACTCCCACAGAAACTACTCTGAGTCCCCGTACTTACACTAGGCCGTGTAAGTATTGAGGACTTTGAAGTTTAGATCTCCCTTCATTTTCTCTCCTCCAAGAGGTTACATCCTCCTTTTGGAAGCCCACTTCATCATTTTTTATCTTGGGAATTGTATTGCATTAACCCCTTGCTCCCCCTGTTTCTTGTTGTCATTTGGTTCGACAATATGTCATTCAGGACAACGCAAGAATTAGCGGACAGGATGTATTTGGATGGAAGAATAGTCTCGGATTGACACTCAGTTTTGTCTTTGGCTATGAACTGGTGGGACAAGGCATCAGCTTTAAGATTTTTTGACCCCTGAATAAAAGAGATAATATAATTAAAACGTGAAAAAAAAGTGACCAACGGGCCTGACGGGCTCCAAGATGACGGGCGCTCTCAATGTACAGCAAGTTTTTGTGGTCTGTAAGAATGGTGAAAGGTTGTTCCGTATCTTCCAGGAGGTGTCTCCATTCTTGTAGAGCGAATTTTATGGCTAATAATTCCCGATTACCGACATGATAGTTCTGTTCTGCTTACGAAATTTGTTGGGAAAAAAAGCACACGGATGTAGCTTGGCCTGGGGTGTCTGTCTCTGAGATAATATGGCGCTGGCCCCGACATCGGAAGCATACACTTCCAAAGTGAAGGAAATTTGGGGTCAGGATGGACTAAGATGGGAGCAGAGATGAAAGTCTTTTTGAGAAGATCAAACGCCTGGAGCGCAGCGGGTGGCCAAGAAGAAGCGTCTGCCCAATTCTTGGTTAAGGAAGTGATTGGGGCTACTGTGGTGGAGAAATTATGAATGAATCTACGATAGTAGTATGCGAATCCTAAAAAACGCTGGATTGCTTTGAGAGAGGTAGCTTGTGGCCAGTCCAGAACTGCCTTCAGCTTGACAGGATCCATGGCAAACACAGAGTCCGAAATAATGTATTCTAGAAATGTGGTAGAAGTCTGATGAAACTGGCATTTCTCCAATTTGGCATAAAGGGGATTTTCACGAAGACGAGATAAGACCATTTTAGTGTGTTTGATATGTTCAGAGAGAGATTTAGAAAAGATTAGAATATCATCAAGATAGACAATAACGAAAAAGTTCAGGAGGTCCCGAAAAATCTCGTTAACAAATTCTTGAAAAAACGGCCGGGGCATTACACAGCCCAAAGGGCATGATAAAATACTCGTAATGGCTGTCTCTGGTATTAAAGGCTGTCTTCCACTCGTCACCCTATCTTATCCGTACAAGATTATAAGCACCACGCAAATCTAATTTTGAAAAGATGGTGTCTCCTTGGAGGCAATGAAAAAGCTCTGAGATGAGGGGAAGCGTGTAGCAGTTCTTTAAGGTGATCTTGTTTAACCCCCTATAATCTAGGCAAGGGCGAAAAGAACCATCCTTTTTCATAACGAAGAAAAACCCTGCTCCAGCTCGGGATGAGGATTTGTGAATGAAACCTTTCTTTAAATTCCCTTGAATATACTCCGACATGGCTTTGGTCTTAGGTAGAGACAGGGGATAAGATTTACCTATGGGTAAGATAGAACCTGTCAAGAGAACAATAGGACAGTCAAAAGGGCGATGAGGGGGAAGAACTTTGGATCGTACCTTATCGAACACATCCTTCAATTCAGCATAGCCTTTGGTAGAACACTCATCCTCCTTGGAAGTAATTAGGTTGCAGATCTGTTGAGGAGAATTTAAGCAAGTCTTGATGCAACGGGGACTCCATTGGATGGGTTCTTTATCAGTCCAATTCAAGTTGCGGATTATGTTGCTGTAACTATGGCAGTCCTAGAATTACCTTAACAGATGGAGTATGGATGACATCCAGGGAAATCT
The DNA here is from genome assembly GCA_036426205.1 of Ascaphus truei. NCBI lineage: Eukaryota > Metazoa > Chordata > Amphibia > Anura > Ascaphidae > Ascaphus > Ascaphus truei. The sequence goes on from CM071569.1 coordinate 223,017,800, forward strand.
CCTCCTGATGGCCACCTGTAGTAAGAAGAGAAAATTTGCTGGTTTCCAGAGAGATGAAGGCCAGTTGAAGCGGACTTCCGTCTATGGCTTCGAATCCGACAGGCACGGCTTTACGAATGAGAGGAATATTATGTTTGAGAGCGAAGCTATGGTCAATAAATTTGTCCCCAGAATACGAATCAATGAAGGCAGAGGAAGTGACCTGGAAGTTGGCCCCTTTGAGGGAGATGGGGAGCATGATCCGAGTAGGATGGATTTCTGGGGGAGTTGGGGAAGGAGAGATAGTGCCAATGAGATTCCCCGGTACCTCATTGAGCGCTGGCGTTTCCCGGTTTGAGCGGGCAGGAAAGGACTTGATGGTCGGAGTGACCACAATAGTGACGAAGTCCATTGGCACGTCTGCGCTGCCTCTCTGAGAAGGATAACCGGTGGCTTCCCAGCTGCATGGGTTCCGTATCATCAAGAGGCGGCGGATCTGTAGGGGGAAAATGAAACGCCAGTGATCTGGTCGGAAGCAGCCGAGGGCGAGAACGCTCAGCCTTCCTCTCCTGAAGACGTTGGTCCACTGTAATGCAGACAGCAATAAATTCCTCCAGGTCAGCAGGACGTTCTTGAACAGCTAGTTCATCTTTAAGAGAGTCAGATAAACCTTTCCAAAAGGCGGCCGACAGAGCCTCATTGTTCCAGCTGCTATGGTACAAAATTCCAGAGTGTAAGGAGCGACTGGGCGCGAACACTGCGAAAGGTGAAATAGAGAAGATGCGGTAGTCACCTTACGGCCTGTAGTGTCAAAGTCACGTCCGAATTCCATAGTGAAGTTGACGAGATTCTGTGTCAGCTCCGTTGTCCATTCCCAGATGGGGGAAGCTCATGTCAGAGCGTCTCCGGAAAGTAGAGCGATTATGTATGCCACCTTAGATCTTGCAGAGAGGAAGCGAGAAGGGGTTAACTCGAATTGAATAGCACATTGGTTTAGGAAACCCGACACCCATGAGGATCACCAGAGAAGCGATTAGAGGTAGGCAGATGGGGTTCAGCAGAAGGATGGGTGTCTGGTGACAACAAAAAAGGGGTCGCGGGTCTCAGGGGACTGACCTGCTGGTGTTGCAAAGTAAGAGCCCCAAAGGATTGCGCAAGAGAAGCAACACAAGTCTCTAGTTGGGAGCTTCTGTCCACATTTGTGGGGCTGAGTATACTGTAATGTTGTGCTCACCAAAAACAAGGCGGGACCCGGTACTGAGGTGGGAATGGGTATAAACGCCACCCACAGAAACAGGGGCACGTCTGGAGTGTGGATGGTCAGGCAGCTGGGTCAGGATTGGAGAAAGTAGAGTAGTTAGATACTTGCCGAGTTCTGAGGTAGGAGCCAGTAGAATGGTCAATGTCCATTTAGTTGTGGTCAGGGGTTGGAGCAAGTAGAAGCGTAGAGGTCCATAAGCTGTGGTCAGGATTGGAGAGATGCGGATGGTCAGGGGTAAGCCGGGTCAGTAAGCCAGAAGTGCGGAGTCCAAAGTAATATCCGGGTCAGTACGCAGGAGGTCAATCTGTAACAAGGAGCTTGGAGACAAGGCTAGGCAGGACAGGAACCAGGAAGTGGAAGAACAGCGCTAACTGGAACTATGCTCAGCCAAAGTGTAAGTGGCACACCTGAGCATATATGGGAGAGCATGACTAATGAGAGAGGGGGGTGGAGTGGAGGCGTGGCTTCCGTGGAGGCACGGTTAGGAGGAGAGACACAAGAGACAGGTGGGCATAATAAAGAGAATTTACACACAGCTTGGGAGCGATGCACACGCGTCACGTGTGCATGCCGCGCGACATTGATGCGCGTCGCAAGCGCGGGGCGGAGCCAATCTCCACAACGTCAGAAAAGCTCCTGCGGGAGCACGAACGCGCTGTAAGGACAGCGGGGTTGTGCGAGACATCAGGTAAGGAGGGAGTGCGCCGCGGGGGACGCGCTCACCGATTCCATACAGGTAAATCTCCTACCTGTTCAAGGATTTGAAATCTCGTTCGATTTGTATTGTGACCATAGATAATAAAATGCTGTGCCGCAGGAAACATCTCATCTTTCTGTCTGATAGCACTTTTATATTCAGTGAACCGAGTCCAACATTTTTGTGTCGTTTCTACCATGTATAATATACCACAAGGGCACTTTGAATCGCAAGTATACACAACACACTTTGAACCACATGTGAAAATTGTTCTAATAGGATTAGCTTTTTACTCCTTGGTTGACTAAAAAATGTCCCCTTAATGATATTATTGCAACATGAACAATACAAACTCAGAGTAGTGACCATAAGTGGATGACCTAAACTTTTTGTTTACTACTCTTAGTTTTAGAAGATGCCAAATCTGCACAAATCAATTTATCATGAAAACTAGTGGCTCTCTTGAAAGAGTACAATAGTAAAGCATTAAAAAGTTCACCATATTTGCCGGAATTCCTTTGAATAGCCCAGTGTCTTGTGATACTCTTTTTTATTGATATAGAACAAGTATTAAACGTAGTCGGACAAGGTATTTTCTTGATAACCTTCTTCTTTACCTGTAAATTTAATGTCTCTTATCTTGATTTACTCAACACTTCCTCAAAGTTAGCTCAATGGGTCGATTCATATTCAGAATCCCTATTCTTGGACTTAATCAATTCTTCAACTCTATGAATAAAAATTCTCCTGTAATATTGAAATAAATAATGTATTTGAAAGTATTTCTTTTACATGTTTATTATTTGTGTATATTAAAACAGTATGTGAATCATTTGCAAGTTGCTAACATATGAGGCATCAACAGTCTGGAGCTGGAAAGTTTTGTGTATGCTGTGGATGGGAACAGGGATTTCCTAAAGACAAGGTGCCACCCCTTGTAACTGCAACATTCCTGCCTTCAATATATAATGTTGCAGTGTTCTGGCATGATTCAGTCACCGAGAGCAAGCCAAGGAGAATACATTTTAATAGCAACTGCCAAAAACATTTCCCCTAAACTTACATTGACAATGAATGGGATATGCACTGGGCCTTTTACAAGGGCATTTTTTGCAGAACTTTTGGGCACATTGATATTTGTCTTCTTTGGCCTGGGCTCTGCCATGAATTGGTCCTCAGCACTGCCAAGTGTCCTGCAGATCTCCCTCACCTTTGGTCTGGGTATAGGCACCGTGGTCCAGGCAGTGGGGCACATCAGTGGTGCCCACCTTAATCCAGCTGTGACAGTTGCCTTCCTAGTGGCATCTCAGATCTCCTTGGTGCATGCTGTGTGCTATATCTGTGCCCAGCTGTTGGGAGCTGTGGCGGGAGCTGCCTTACTCTATGAATTTACGCCCCCAAATGCTCATGGCAGTTTTGGCATTAACGTGGTAAGTAAACTCTACTGTAGAATCCTTAGCAGCATAAATTAGGGCTCAGTGTATCATCTCTACCATTCTAATTGGGTTGCTTCATACTTTAAAAGAAAGAACCCTGGAAAGAATCATGCAGTGCTCAGAGCATAGTTACTGTACAATGCAGTTTTTAGAAAATCAGATGTATTCCTTTTTTAATAGACTCGTGCAACAAATATGTATAGAAAAATAAATCTGTGAACTAGTTAAGTGGTACTGGACCTAACCACCTGACACCGTACGCATTAAAATCTGTCTCAGGCATGAAAACTTTACACTGTAAATTGCTTTTGTGCAATAGTTTGAATGTTACTGCAAAGATAGTTACCATACAACATCACAGAATGTCAAGTAGGGGTATGTGAATCCTTCACTTGCAGATGGGAATATGGTGGATTTGCCAATACTCAACGTGGGAAAAAACACAGGCAATTAAAAAGTTGGGAAAAAATATTTGCCAAATGTAAGGCTTGCACAGTGGGGGCTGAAATGCATTTTATTGTGAAGGAGAACAAAGCAACTCCGGAGCCAAATAGCAAATATTTGATCACTTGTAGTGTTGACACAGATGTCAGGTGAATAAAAAGTTAGTAGTAAAAACTGCTCTGGGCCTCTATTTTTTGTTAAGTCTCCATTGTATTTAATTTGGTGAAGGCACACCATGTACTTTCAGCATGCGTACAAATAACAAATACAATTTAGCCTACAAAGAGACCTTGACACCCCCATCCATTTACAGAAGTGCATTAAAATGTACTGCAGAAAAGTACGACATTTTCACACAAGGGTCGAAGGCAGTTTAGAATTATACAAAAAAAAAAACGTTTTTGCTCTAACTAGGGGATATTGTGCTGAAAAATTATCATCAAAGACCTCTCTCTTGGTTTGTCTATTAATGTAAGTAGCATTTACTTAGTACCACTGAATACTACCACATGACAATCCCTGCTTCCATTACTGGAGGATTAGGGGATAGGAGCCTCATAAGTCTTGTGATGGACAGCGTATAACAGTGTTGTGTTGAACATGTTACTTCGAATTTAACATTGATCCCCAAAATATTTTATTTACTTATGTACTCACAAATATGTGTGAGCATGAAATAATGGCCGCATTTTTTGGTAGAGTATTAAAAGTACATTTTTTATTAAACCCTGAAGCAGCTATAGATATAGCAGTAGAATATATTTGTATGCTCCATATTGTCACATTTACACTTTTGATTGAAGTGTCAGAAGGGTCGTTTGGCAGTGAAATGGTTACAGTCTGTGATTTGTGATTTACATTAATTTTTTTTTATATGTATCTGTTATATTTTCTTTTCAAGCCTTTGTCGTCAAGTCAAACTTTTTTTTAATGCTTTAACAACTCCCCGTATCTGTATATCAGACACAGGTGCTCAACACCAGTCCTTAAGCCCCCGCCCCCCATCAGGTCAAGTTTTCAATATGTCCCTGCTTCAGCACAGGTGGCTCAATCAGAGGCTCAGTCTTTGACTGATCCTCTGATTGATTGGGCCACCTGTGCTAAAGCAGGGTTATTCTGAAAACCTAACCTGTTGGGGGACCTTGAGGACTGGAGTTGAGCATCATGTCGTAAGCTGCTATGTCCTTAATCGCTGACAAATAATGTATACTGTATGATTGCTATCTGGATCATCTGTTAATGGCAAAATGTACTTAATAGTCATTGATTAAAAACTAGGAAACAGCCTTCTATAGTTCAGTGGTTCATCATTTTTGGTCACTTTGTAATTCCTCCTCCATCCTTTCCCTTTAACGCACAAGGACATTTCCCAATCTTTACAGCCAGGACAAGAAAGACAGCGAGTTGCGGTACTGGGGAGCATGGTAAAGGGAGCTAGAAGGATGTCATCAATTGCTCCTTAAAACTGTAATTTAGATATTTAACACAGTCCTTCCTGGTTTACAGTTATACCACAAATGACATCACCAATTAATAACCACCCTTGGTTAATGATTAATAATCATCCATGACCAGAGCCTTGATTATGGGAAGAAATTATTGGTGTATTAATTATAGAGAAGAACGGTTTGAGTTACAGGTTTCAATTATGGTTTTGGTTAATATGTTTCAACAATTCCCACTTCTACGCAGCTCACTATCAGAATTGCTCTTTGTTAATGTCATCAGACTTGAAATTACAGACCACTATCTTATCATGAAGAATTGGATTGAATAATTATACGGAACAGCTTTTATTATTAAGTTATTAAAGTGCAAATACGCATTAACTTTCAATCTTTTGGCCTTGAACCAAAATGTAAACATACTTAATTTATTTCTGTATTTGTGGTTTATGTATAAAGTCTGTTTTTGTTATATTATTATTATGATTATGATGATGATTATTATGATTATTATGATTATTATGATTATTCAGGATGGCTTGCCTTCGCATCAATGCATTTTGCATGTATTTTGACACAAATGCATCAGCTTACCCGTTGGGGAATGTCAAGAAGAAAAGCCTGGGAGGAGTTAAGCACATATTATATTAGGATCATGTTTCAAAGTTTCCGTCAATCATGTAGTTCACCTTTTCCTAGGGTCAAAACACCTTCAGGTCAGGGATGGCATAACAAAAGACAAAAAGCCCCAGTTCTACATCCAATGTGACAAATTATAGTTAACAAAGTAATCTGTTTTTCTTTCATAAGTGAGGGAAATTCTTTTTTTTTATGCTCATGCAGTAAAGTCCGATAGAAAAAATCGCCAGGATTTTTAAATCGCCATTTTTGACAGTGTTGCTATCACGGTATGCAGTAAGCCATGAATGCCAGTGATAGCAACATTTCAACAAATGGCGAGTAGCCGGCGACGAGATGATCTGCCCTCCGAAAAGGGCTCACCCTGTGAGTTCTTTCAGCTGCAGAGAGAAACAGCCGCCTCACTCTCTGCGCAAATCTCGCCCGAAATAAAATAGTTTAATTTAAATTGTATTACTAGTGTAGATGAGCAGGGGTCTCCGGAGCAGAACCGCGTTGATTTCAGGTCATGTCCGGGGACTCCGTGATTCCCGAGATACAGGCCCCGTTATAGGGGTGTCGGTATCTCCTATGCATTGAAAAGTCCCGGTCACGTGGCGCAGGACATTTACATGCATAGGAGATACGGCATCCCATAACGGGGCCTGTATCTCGGGAAGTAGGGGGGGTCCCCAGACCAGAAATTAACACGGTTCTGCTCCGGAGACCCCCAACTACAATACACTAGTAAAAAAAATATAAATTAAAATATGGAAGAAACACCAATACACAACCCACACCCTTTGCCCACACATAAAAACATTTTTTTTTTTTTGCGACCACAGCCCAGCGGGGGTCCCTGGGTGGTCCCCACTTGTGTCCACAGGCCCCAAAGAGCACCCCGGGGGTTCCCACGTGTGTCTGGGGTCCCTCGGGGGGGGGGGGCCCGCTAGGCTCTGTGGGCCATCAGGTGGTCCCCGTGGGTGTCCGTGGGCCCCAATGGGGTCCACATGGTGTCCCCGCGGGTGTCTGGGGGTTCCTGTGTCATCCCCATGGGTGTCTGGGGGCCCTCAGGTGGTTTCCACAGGTGTCTGGGGGCCTTCGGGTGGTTCCCACGGGTGTCTGGGGGCCCTCAGGGGGTCCCTGTGGGTGTCCGTGGGCTAGACACAGGGGTCCTCGGGTGGTGTCCATGGGGTCCTCAGGTGGGCATTCGGGGTTCCCTGGGTGGTCCCCGTGGCCTATGGTACCAATTCTGTATTTAAAAAATAAACATGGCCTACATTTCAATAAACACACCCCCCCCCCCCCCCCCCCCCACCCCAAACACATACAGTACAGTAATGGGCAAAATAACTAATAGATTATTTGCCCATTATTAAACACAACATTAGACATACAGTATAAATAAAGTAAATAAAACCGTTCTACTTACCCTGGCAATATGAAGGGCGTCCTCGTCCACTTACTGCAGGGCCATGTCCTCCGTTGCCAGAAAAAATACATAGCAAAATACATTCTAATGGCTAATAACCGCCATAGTAATTAAGGGATTAACCCACCCTGCCACACTACCCACCATGGAGACCTAACCACCCACCCTGGATGCACTATACCCACCATGTACCCATTGAGTGGCATAGTCATACCCATATAATATGGGCATGATAAGCTACTATAGCAGTTAATGGTCACCCTAATACCCTAATACAAAAGCACGAATGTCAAAAATACACAATAATAAAACAGATACAACAAGCACCTAAACACCAGGAAACAAAAATTTAAACTACTAGCCAACCAAGCAATTAACAAAATAAAACCACTAGCCAATCAATTAAAGAAATAAAAATAAAACCACTAGGAAATCAATAAAATAATTAAAACCACTATGCTATCAATAACATAAATCATTCCACTAGCCAAAAAATACATTTAATACCTAAAAGCAGTAACCAACACAACAATTAATTCATACAACCACTAGGCAACACATTAATTAAAACCAGTAGCCACCAAAATACATCATTAAATAAAATCAATAACCAATCTGTAAAAAGAAAAAAAACAAGCCATCACAATTCAAATCAATTTAATCTAAACAATAAAAAGACATAGAAAATAAAACAGCCAATAGAAGAAATGCATTTGCAAAAAAATGCATTGACTCCCACTGTATTCATCTGTACCATAAACAGGCACAGATTAATACATTAGCAGTTAGAGGGCAATGAAAAAATCCAATGCTCCCGTACCGGGACATCACGAAACACAATCCAACACCATTCACTGTGAAGATCCAGGTTAGGTAACAAAATTCTTCTCTGTAATCTCCTATCATCTTCTACTTTCTTCATCTGTGATTATTACTTGTTTTTCTTTATCTTCATCTGGTAATCCAATAGCCCCATGTTAAATCCACGATGTTGACCCGACGACTTCTTGATATCAAATGAGACGTCGTGGCCTTTAATATGGTCTGTGATGTCACATTTGGGTGGCAAATGGTTCCCATGCCATCTGATTGGCTGTGAAAACCTTGTGCCTTTTTTTTTATGTGATGTTATGAAAGGGACTGAGGCCAGCCAATCAGAATGGCTGTGCTTCATTTCCCTTTAACATGACGTCACCAAACTCACATGGCCACAGTCACATGGTACTTCAGCCAATCAGTTTTTGAGAACTATATCCCCAATCTGATTGGTTGTAGTAGACCAAGTGACGGCAGCCATGTTTGATTTTATGACGTCATGTTAAAGGAAAATGAAGCACAGCCATTCAGATTGGCTGGCTTCAGTCCCTTTCATGACGTCACATAAAAAAAAGGCACATGGTGTTCACAGTCAATCAGATGGCATGGGAACCATTTGCAGCCCAAATGTGACGTCACAGACCATATTTAAGGCCGTGACGTCTCATTTGAGATCAAGGGTGGGTATAGTGGGTCCGGGGTGGGTGGTTAGGCCTCCCGGGTGGGTAGTGGGGCAGGGTGGGTTAACCCCTTAATTACTATAGCGGTTATTAACCGCTAATGTGATTAAGGGGTTAGGGGCAATTAGATTGTATTTTTTTAAATGTATTGTTGCTGGCATCAGAGGACATCGCCCTGCAGTATGCTGATGGGGATGTCCTTCATGTTGGCAAGGATAAGTAGAGCGGTTTTTATTTACTTTATTTATGCTGGCTGGCTAATGTTGTGTTTAATAATGGGCAAATAATCTATTACCCATATCTGGATAATAGTTATTTTGCACATTACTGTACTGTATGTGTTTGATGGAGGGGGGATGTGTATTTATTGAAATGTAGGCCATGTTTTTGTTTATTTAAATACAGGAATGGTACAGCAGGCCAGCGGGGACCCACAGAGACCACCCGAGGACCCCCGGACGCCCACGGGGACTACCTGAGGATCCCCGGACACCTGCTGGGACCACCCAGGGACCACTGTGGGGCCCCCAGACACCCACAGGGACCACCTAAGGGCCCCCAGACACCCGTGGGAACCACCCGAGGGCCCCCAGACACACACGGGGACCACCTGTGGACCCTATTGGGGCCTCAAGACACCTGTGGGAACCCCCGGGGGGTGCCCTGTGGAGCATGCGGACACCTGTGAGGACCACCAGGGAACTCCCTGGCCTGTGGTATTAATCCTGTGTGTAAAAAAAATAATAATGGTTTTATGTGGGGGCACTGGGGGTGAGTTGTGTATTGTTGTTTATTAAATATTGTAATGGTTTTTGGTGGCCTAGGAGGTGGGTATTAGGGTTGTTGTGTGTATTTTTTTTGTATTGTGGGTAGCGGTGGTGGTGAAGGGGGTATTAGCCCAAGGATGGGATTTTAGGCCTACCGGGTGGG
>CM071569.1:223032537-223097395 GCA_036426205.1 Ascaphus truei
CCATAGGTAGTAGTAACAATGCAATGAGATGTAACATTCAGTGCCCTGGTGAACCATAATTTGTGTATCACTTCCGTGTTTCACATAATCATGTTTACTTTAAACAGAAACTAAAGCCTTAGGCTTTTAAAAACATTGTTACTCCCAAGCAAAACATATAAATAATAGTAACACTAAAATAGCACTTAAAAGTTGCAATGATACACATAATAAATTACTCTCTAACCTATCATTTCAATCTCAAAGTAATAAACTAATTTATGCCGCAGCTGTGGAAGAACATTTTTGTCTTTGTGGAACCATAAAACAGACATCATCACTCGAATGGATTAGACAACAAATTGAAGAACAAGGTTTAAAAGTGTAACCCCGTGTGTGATGAGCTCCACACACGCACGCTGCCCCTGACTGGTTCCTCTCCCGTGTGCTCTGGACATGTGACTGTAATGGACATGAGCGCAGCCAATGATAATGGCTGTGGAAGAGGTGGGACTATAAAAGAGAAGAGTCTTTCAAAAGGGGGGCGGTAAACTTGTTGAATCAGCCTTATACCATGTCTGTATTCTTCTCGCTGTCTGACTGTAGGCCACGTGTGGCCCAATCAGTTATTAATAGGGACTCAAGCCCCCCCTACTAAAGTTTAAAATAAATTCACAGAAAACAGAATATGCAATAATGTAGGGTGCAACTTTTTATAGAAATTTGTAAAAAAAAAATTGTACAAACCACATTTGAAGACATTAACCCATCTCTAGAAACGAGATTGACATTTTTACATTGGACTGATGCTAAATGACAGAAGAGAAATTCCTTGACCGGACTCAGATTGCAAATTATAGGGCCTTGGCAGCACCCTGAATTGGCAAATGCTTTCCAAAACTGGCTTTAGAAAAGAAGAATCAATTTTCAAACAAACTTAAAAACAACCTCATATGCTCTTGGTCTTTTCACCATTTTCCTGATTAGAGTTAAGCAGTTTGCTCCTCCACGACGGATTGCAAATAGGTGTGTGATGCTCCAAACTCCAGACAAATCAATTCGCAGTCTTTAAGCATTATAGAATAAAATGCATGTGTGATATCCTCCATGAACAAAATGATATACCCCACTTTTCCACTGGACTAGTATATATATGACTCCACAATTATTCCGAATAGCTGGTCAGGATTCCACTTGCACTGTGGTGAGAATCCACACACCTGGTGTGCAGTCAAAGTAGCATCGGAGTGGATATACAAAAGATATAAAAACCAGAGTGTAATAACTCACGTTTTTGTGGGGTATAGTTCTTCAGATATGAGCATCCATCTTTCAGGATATCCGTGTGCCTTCGTCTTCCCTAGTGCATGGTAAATAAAAGGTTAAATCAAGTGCGTGCCCATAAAAAGTTGTTTATTGGTTCCAAATATAAAACAGCTACATGGAGGGGGTCCAAGGGCCCCTCACCAACGCGTTTTATATTTGGAACGAATAAACAACTTTTTATGGGCATGCACTTGATTTAACCTTTTATTTACCATGCACTAGTGAAGTAGTGCTTTGTTTTCTATCTTCCTCATCTGCTCCTCCACGACGTGCTATTTTATTATTTTTACTGTGAAATACTGTAGTCTTTCAGTTTAGTGTTTTGATTCTCCTTAATTAGCTAACAAGTTGTATGATGATGCTGATGATGATGTGACAGTGCTATGGCTGTTAAAATAAGGATAAAAATACATGGATGAACAGTAGGAGTTCATGTATTCTGTTCATAATGGCGCTTTTTATTCCTATAAACTGGTAAAGATATGGTGGTCATCAGAAAAATGATTATGTGTTTTATAACTGTTTATAATCATTTAACTTCTCTAGCTGAGCAACAATGCCACTGAAGGACAAGCCGTCACTGTTGAGATTATCCTTACCCTCCAGCTTATTCTTTGCATTTTCGCCTCAACTGACAGCCGTAGAAATGACAATGCGGGATCCCCATCTATATCTATCGGCCTCTCTGTTGCGCTGGGGCACCTTGTTGGGGTAAGTGTTAATATTTCAGTCATAATGTGAACCCTATTCATCTATCTATAGTGTTATTAGTGAATTTATTCTACTTCACGGTAGAACACAACAGACACAATACTGCCCAGAACAGTTTACAATGTAGTTTTGAAGCAAGTATCCCTAGGAAAACAGAGTCAATGGCTGTGCCTCCACAGAACAATGCAGTGTTTCTTTTTAGAATATACAATAGAGGTGTGGTGGGTAAAAAAAAAAAAGATAACCCTTTAACTTTATTCAACATACTAAAGTGTTATTTGAATAGTCCCATGCAACCTACAGTATTGCCACTTGTTTAAGCTGCATGAATGTAGCACAGTGTAAAGTACTGCAGACTTAAAGATACCTTATCATGATACAGGGTTAATCAAATGAAATATATGTAGCCATGCCACCTTTGGCTACTAACCTGCCCTACTCCTATCAGAAAGCCCTGCTAGAATCAGACTGCCTGTAGTCAACACGGGGTTTTCCTCCTCCTTGATGCTGCACTGGAGTGATAGTGGGAGGCCGTGACATCAGGCCTGAGCATGACCAATCATGGGACAGACCTGATGTCCTCCTCCTAGCTGTACTTAAGTCCGGTGCCCCCCCAAATTTAGTAGTGCCTCTCCCGACTGAGAGAGGCAGGTCACACACAGGGAGCCTGAGTTTGGGACCTTCCCTGTTCCTCTTCCCCTTGGGGGAGTGCGAGTGTGCACATATACCCTGACTCCTGATAGGGGAGTCGGGAAGAGCTAGGACAACTGCATGGTCCCTGACCTGTAGTGATTGTTCAGGGACAATCCTCAAGTTGACCATCCCAGAGACTGCAGTGTTCAGAGATCTGCCTTGTTCCTGTACTGCACAGACCAAGAGAATAAACCGTTCCTGTTGTTATACTTCTGCTTAGTACTGTATGTGATCTTACTGGGGGAGAGGTGATAGTTCTACTGTAGGAGATCATCTTCATCTATCTGGAGCCTACAGCAGATGGAGGTGCTGCACTGCTAGAGAACCATGTGGTAATGTACCCCAGAAACCTGATCCTGTTTCCCAAATACCACCGGCGGACAGCTCAGCCCTCCTGTTACCAGCAGGTATCATCCACCGCACGTTTAGTAAAGGCCAAATCTCCCATCGAGTGGGGGAAACACTGTTACATATATATGGAAGGTTCTACTACTTTAGCTTGAAACTTCTTGACCCGGAGCAGTAGAGATGTGCAAAACTTTAATGTGAGGTCGCAAACCATTAAAAATCTGTCCTTTATGAGTTACAAAAAAATTACAGGGAATCACAAGGCTCAAGACGTTCACTGAACATTAAGTAAATGTGTAATGCAATATTTTTTAATATGCTAATTTGCTAAAGTTCCTAAAATCGTTCGATTCGCTCTATGCTGAGAAAATAAATAGAGTGCACATACCATGGATTGCTCACTACAACATTTTGCTGAAAGCGTACTAATTAGATGACATTATTAGCCCTCTGGTGTCTTGCAGGTTATCGAATTTGGGGAGAAACCGTTTAAAATGTTGCATATGCATTTTGGACAGTTTCACACATCTCTAATCCAGGGTGCAAGCTTCTTTCATTTTACAGATTTGAGTTTGGCAAGGAGTCAAAGAACACCTCCTCCCACCTGATTGATAGAGATAAACCCATAGTTCAATAGTCATTATCAATCATGTTACTTGAACGTCTATTAATGATCGAGTGGCTATGACAATTTAATGAATAGACTACTATTTCTGCAATATTTCACACTGTTTGATGTTCAAGCAGCTGGAACTCTGCAGGAAAGAAAAGCATCCTGTATGAAATAATGCAAATTAAATAAATCTCTAAGTCTGCAGTAAATATTCATTAAACGTTGACAGCCATTATTTGCTTAAGGCTATTGTTGGTTACTGAACAATCCTCGATGGATTCTGGCAGCACATTACAAGAATAATTCTAGGATATTTGTTCTTTTTTGTCTTAATTGTAAAGGACTCTGCTTAGCTATAAGGCATTTGAGTGGGCAAAAAGGTGCCATACGAAGCACATTGGACTACAATAAACATTATAAAGCCGTCTTTTTTTTCTTTCTTTTAACTGGAATACAGATTTACTTCACTGGTTGCTCTATGAATCCGGCTCGATCCTTTGGACCAGCAATCATTGTTGGCAATTTTGGTGTAAACTGGGTAAGATCTGAATGATATTCCAAGGAAAAAGATACAGGGCATGACACGGTGCAACCCTTAATACCTACATTAATGCAGTGGCTTTCAACCTTGTTTTGGTTAGGGAATCCCAGAATTCGATTGTGAAATTCTGGGGAACCCCAACCCTCGCCCCCACCTATCGCCCCATCTCTCACTCTCCCCTTTACAGTATACACACACACACACACACACACACACACACACACACACACACACACACACACCCGCATCACGCATCACACACACACACCAGCATCACACACACACACACACACACACACACCACACCTACTCACACACACTCTCCCCCTCCCACGTACACACCACTCTCACCTCGCTCTCCACATCTCTCTCACTTAAATATACACACACTGTCAACCCCCCCACACACACACGCTCTCCCCCGCTCTCACACACACACACAACACTCTCCCCCTCTCTCTCTCACACACACACCACTCTCCCCTCTCTCTCTCACACACACACTCTCCCTCTCTCACACACACAAACACACACACTCCCCTCCTCTCTCTCTACAACACCACACCTCACGCTTTCACCCACCACACACACACACACCCACCACCCCACACACGCACACACACACTCCCCCTCTCACACTCACTTACACACATACTCACACTCTCCCCCTCTCACTTACACACATACTCACACTCTCCCCCTCTCACTACACACACACACACACACACACACACACACACACCACACACACACACACACACAACCACACACACACACACACACACACCACACACAACACACACAACACACACACACACTAATTTATTATTTTTCTCAACACCACACACCATCATTATATCATGTTTATAAAAGTCTCAGTTATGCATAACTGTTGTAAGAATGGTGCCCAAACTGTCCTTATCTAAAAAAAATCCCCTTTTATGCCATTTTTTCTTAAATCTGAATCATTTTTGCACCATTAACATACAATTACCTTATATCTTAATATTTTTTTAAATGGCACCCATGAAAGTGCATTTTCTAGATCTGAAGGACTCCTACTTTGAAGACTCCATCCATTCCAGTTTTATTTACAGTACATGAAACTGCCTCACATTACGTGTTACAGTACGAATGTGTTGCAGATAGGGTTGTATTTTATAGGCAGCACTAAAAGTATCATACTGTTGCATAAGTATTTGTACAATTTAAATATAAACTGGTACTACAAAAGTATAGATTCACTGCAGGCTGGAATAATTGAACTGCTCACAATGTAATTACAGTGTTTGAGAAGAGATCTTTAAGGCTTCAAAATCTCTGTACATTATAATGTCATCTATGATGAACTATTCTATTTGTCCACTAAGTGGTATCACAACCTCCACCTAAACTACCAATTTGGTCTTTTAAAAACAACTGCAAATTGGTAGTGTCACAGAATTCAGCTAACCCATTTTATAGCTTAATATGTGTTTCTCTGTCTTCACTGCAGATCTTTTGGATCGGACCTTTGATAGGTGCAATCATAGCATCAGTGATCTACAATTACATCCTGTGTCCCCAGCAGCAGAGTTGTGCAGACAATTGGCTATTCCTTGGGAAGATGCCATCCCATGAAGAGGAGGAGTGGGAAAAAGGCACGAGCCCCAAGAAGAAAGTCCATGGAACTCCATTCCTTGTCCCTGGCCCCCAAATTTCGAAAAAGAGAAAACTGTGACATGGCCCTCGCTTGCCTTGAAAGTTGTTATTTCAAAATACAGTATGCATGCCATTTAATATATGCTTTGAAGGATGAATGACATACTGTACAGCTCTCCACTGTACTTAACACAGCAGATCACTGTATGTTACTGCATACTGAACCTTAATTGAACTACTTTTCCACAGAATAAAGGGCTAGGAGGCAGAGGAATAAGGATCAGATGGCACCTTGATTAGAATATTGCACCCCATAAAGATAAATGGCTTACATCAGCTTTTTGTAGAGCTTTGATCATACTGTAGCTTAATCCCGATTTAATGTCGCACACAACAAACCTCAGCTCAGTACGTGCATAATTGACTTATTACATTTTCTTCTAATCTCACACCCAACAGGGCTGCATTAGCATAATCATTTTTAGATTTTCATCTTGTTTTATCAGCTTTCACATCAAAGTTTCATCAACATTTTATGTAACAGGCAAAGGAAGTTTGCTCTAAACGCCATATAAAGAATGTTTCAACACCAACATTTAAAAACTCTGAATTGTATTCTCCCTTATTGTTCATTTATGATGAACCTTCGCATTACCATGACATAATTTTGTTGTATGATAGCTTAAAGAAAATTTTTAGGGAATGCGATTAGAGATAACTTAATGTGAAGTTTATTTTTCAAGTAATTTTCTTGCGCATGTGCAGAGACAATTGTGATGTTATTTTAGTGTGAACGTCTCCAATTTTCATTTCTGACTTATCACGGTGTTTTAAACAAACTTCATATTGCAAAGTTTAAGCCACGAATATATATATATATATTATATATATATATATATATACATATTATTATACATATATTATATATGAAGAGGGAGCGAGAGAGGGAGGAAGGGAGAGAGGGGAGAGAAAGGGGTTGAGAGATAGAGGCACTCCTATACTAAAAAACATGAAATATATTGACTCAACGTTTTGGTCTCCATTGCACCTTTCCCCAGTGGGGACCATAATGTTGAGTCAATAAATTTCCTTTTTTGAGTAGAAGTGCCTGTCCTGTTTTCCTTTTTTTGTACCCTTTTGGACAGTATGCACCCTCCCTTATATTCATATCCTGTTTTGTGTTACTGTAATATAAACTTGTAGAACTTGTAAAGTTTTTTATTCCTCACATAACTTAGAAAAGGTTGCACACCAAAAATATTGATTGCTATTATGGTCCTTTTTTTATCTTGATCTAATATTAGATTCTCTAATAAAATTAAAGCAACTTTGTATTTAAAGAAGAATGTTAAAATTAGTGTTAAAAGATTATCAAATATGTACTCTGACTCAAACACCCATCAGGGGTGACAGAGCAACTAGAATGATTTCCCCAACTTCTGAAAGAGTCACATTTGAATTTTAGATATGCAAAGTTGTCCCAGTTTCAGTTGGCAAACATTCATGTACATATTATTTATTTTTTTACACCAAAACCCTCACTTGGTGTGCTTTTATTTTCTTTTAACTTCCCTGAACTATTGTAGTAGTATTAGTAAAATTTGTCAAAAGTCCGGCGAATTCACCAAAATATTTAGAAAATTAATGATAACTGTGATCTTGCAGTAATTAGGAATTTTGTGATTTCTGCATTTCATGGAGTTTCCTAAAGCAGAGAATTAAAAAAGCAATCAAATATTTTAGTAAGATTTAACCCATTTAAAATGTTGATAAATCAATTACTGCAGCTTTTTATTTTCACTACACTTTTATCATTCCAGAACATAAAAAAAACTATCTCTTTGTCAATTAGTAGAGATTTGTGTTTCCTTCTGAGTGCTATGCTTCCATTAAAGTAGCTGTAATGCTTCAGTAAAATGTTCAGTATTTAAGGATGTTTTTTGATGTTTAAGAAGCAGTTCCACTTTCTTATAACTATTTTTTTGAACTAACTGACTGCGCTTTCCATTTACTTTTTGACAGAAAACTTTGTAACACAATTCTCCAATAGTTTCCTGTAATGAACACATGAATCTTAAACTTTTTGTAAATTCTTAAACAATTACTTCCATTTGTTTTTTTAAAACGGTTTAAAAATGCACGCAGGAACATTGAGAAAAACAAGCACTACTCAAGGGAACAAATAACACCTTCATAAGCGCTGAGGCGTGGACGCGTTAGTGGGGCGACACCTTTGCTTACCTGTCTTCATGACCAATAAATTCAATTCATTTTATGGATTACGCATTCTCTATTTTTTCTTTTATTTGTTCCCTTCAGCAGTGCTCTTTTTTCTCACTGTTCTCCTGTTCATATCTACAACGGTAGCACACACTAGGATCTTGGAGTAAGGGGTCTTCACTTTGGATTCTGCACTTTACTAGTGAGTCCATGGTACAATTATCCTCCTGTTCATCAGGATTAATGTATGATGTAGGAATTATGTATGCCGACTTTTCTGGACTGGTCCATGTGATATACTTCCACACTCACTGTTTGGGAGGTTACCAGACGAGTATGCTACACTCTACCTATCCATACATTTATTCATTGTCTATATCTTAAAGATCTACCATTGGGACATTGTTTCATAAGCTATAATGCTATTTTTTGCATTGGTCTTAGCACCACACATATTGGTTCTGGGTTTCAAATGCAGAATGACTTTTCTCAGAATTAGGTTTCCAGCTTAAATCTACAAGTTGTTGAACACGTCTTAAATCATGAAACAAATATTAAAACTTACAGGAGGGGCAACACGCAGACTGCTTTTATATAGTACATTCCAGGGTACAGTATGTTGCTAAGTAACAGACCACTCCTTAATGTCACATCTAAACTTGTTACAGGCTTCCCTATGATAGATCACAAAGTTCAGCTGGTAGAGTATTTATTGACACCCAATATATTAAATAACATACAGTTTCTCTCTGCGGTAATCAATTAAGGTTTTCTAAGCAATGCCTGTCGGTATTAAGGATGGGCAAGATCAAAATTCAAAATCCAAACTTTACCAACCTCACCTTCATTCGATGTCTGAGTCAACCTTCCGAATGTATATTGGAATCAGAGAGAAAGTATGAGCCAAACCATGAGAGATATGATATGTATATACTGTATTTTACCCCTTAGTTGCTATTTCATACAAATTAAAAAAGGTATGATAATATTATGGCTACTTTGTAATTGCTTTAAAAAAAATACTTTTATAGGAGCTGAGGGGGAGGCTATGGCTCCAAAAAGGGTATTGTGGTTTAATTCTAAGGAATGAAAAAAAATTGTTCTTGTTTGTGATACATAACATGATTTTTATATGATTAATAAACATTTACTAAAACCTTGCTTATGACTTTTTTATTTACTTTGATCAAAAGCAATCTGATGGAAAACACTCTTCATTAATCAAATTACATGTGTAATAGTCTTGAATTACAACAAAATGCGAAAAACACCCAATGCTACATCGAATATGACAATTGGTTTTAGTTAAATACTTATTTTGTTTATATTATAAAATGTTTTACCAGAGTTACTACATTGAGACTTACCTCTCATTTTGAAGTATATCCTGATAACAATACATCATTGCATTAAATAAACAGGATTATACATTATATTTAAAGACATTTCATGAGCTATTAAAATAATATATGTTATGGGTGTATGTAACAGTTACAGACAAGATTAAAATGAGAAACAGCTGAAGTTTGAAGAACGTTGTCCTGGTGGCTTTTAAGTCTTGGTAAATTGTTTCCAGTTGTGGTGCACGGTAAGAGAAGGAAGAGATCGGATTTTTTTGTTGAACCTTGAGACCATGAACAGCCTTTTTGTCAGATCACGGTGATAAGTGCTGCATGTGGAAGGGATGGAGCTGTGTCAGATACTGTAGGTGGTAGTTTTTCCAGAAAGTTTTGAATGCAAGAAAGGAAAAAGGAACTTTGCGCCTAGATCAGGGATGCCAATGTAGTTCTTTGAACCATTTTGCAGTGATGTTTGTTGCAGTTACATTGTAGACAAAGTGGCATATTGAATTGTAGAGGGTGTCTAGTTGCTAAGGTGAGTTTGTGGTGCTGTACCTATACTATTTCCCCATAGTCTATAATGGCATTAGCATCTGCTGTGTGAGTGCACCTCCTTGCTTACTGTGGAAGGATTTGTTCCTATAAAGTCATCTAGTTCAGCATAGTTTTTGGATGTTAGAGTATCATATGCAACCAAAGGTAAATGGGAGTAAACCATATGCCTGATTCTTAAACTAGTGACAGGGGGGTGTTAGTGTTAGATCTGGACTGTGCTCTGTCATTTGTAACTTTAGAAATGTATCCTTAGTCCAAATGTAATTGGCCACAGTTGTGTCAGTGTTTGTAAACATTTTGTTTTGGAAATCCAGTTTCAAGTCTTGAAAATCATTGAGCTACGTGTCCAAGGTCAGAGAGGCTAGGGCGTGTGCATATAAGATTGTGTCATCCACACCATATGTTCATTGACGCTCCTTTACGAGCTGTAGGTAGATCATTAATGAAGACCAATGGTTATTAACTCCTGGTTACCATAAAATGGAAACGAAGCTAAATGAACCTACCAGGCCCAGTGCCACTCTTAGAACTAGATGCCCATGATTTAATCAAGGCCTCAAATAGAGCCTTGCTGGAATCACATGTAAATATCCAAGGGGTTAGAGTTAGAGCCAGAGATAGACACATATTGGATCTACCTGATAGGTAGGGTGAAACCAGTTTAAAAGCGTGTTCCCCTCCTCCAGAGCGCTGTTAACAAGATAACATGATAAACAGTATCAAATCCTTTGCAAAATCTAGGAATATTGAATCATAAGTTTGTCCCAGTTTCATTCCACACTGGATATTATTGCAAATTTTTAGGAGGGTAGTGAGTGTTTTGTTCGAAAGCCAGATTGCATGGTTGCTAAGAAATTTGTCTTGGTATAGTATCACTTATGTGGGATGGACACATTTTTTCCATGACTTTGGTAGCTTTCTGGGAGAAGAGAGATTGCCTGTATTGGAAACAGTGTATTTGTTCCAACTTTTAAAAATTGGTACAACTCTGGTGGTTTTCCAGTCTTTGGGATATGATATGTAGAACAAAATAGAGTTGATGAAGGAGGCAAGCGGCATGGCAATGGCTGGGTATTAGAATGTACGTATGGAACCCTAATTAACATGGAACCCCAAAACAGGAAACCGAATAAGTAAAAATTGATAGGTTTAATGTTACACTAAGTAATAAGACTGGGAAACCAAAATTGAGTGAAAATGTGCGAGCCTACTGTATACCAAAAAGCTATGGTGGAAATACAAACAAAAGCAGGAGAAATAAGTGCAAAGGGAATACTTTGCAAGACAAACTAAAGGTAGCTGCAAGGACTGCATTGCTACATTGATAAAGCAGTGGTGGGCAGGGAAGAAAAAAGCAGGGGACAAATAGTGCAAAGACAAGAGGTTCTGTATATCTGCAAAACTAGAAGCCAGATAAAGAGAACACGGAAAGAGGCAGCGCTAAGGACAGAGAATAACCAGGACAGCTGCTCTGTAAACAAAAAGTTGACAACAAGAACTAACAGACTGATAGGTTTTTATACCCAAACTAAGAGTGGCAACTGGCTACATGGACTGTTCTAGTTTTTTAACATTCGGGGCCGAATATGACTCCTTTGTGGCACCCTACAGTCAACGGGGGAACTGGGGAGGGAACCTTGACACTGGGCTCCGAGTCATAGGAACCATTGTGTAGGACCTGCAGAAAAGGGTTTACCATGATGGTTGCAGATGCTTTGAATAATGGATTTTACAAATGACCCTTATTTATGAGAAGAAAAATAGATAGTTTTAACTAAATAATTTGTCATGTTGATGTAGCCTTGGGGATTTCTTGTCTTTTGTTGTAACATTAGGTCACTATCCGTAGTACCACTATTGACACAAATATATACAGTGTATTGGGTTTGTGTTTGAGATTGCTGGGACGGTGGGTATTTCTTTAATTAATTGTAAAGTGCAGGATTAGGCTCACATCCCTTTTTTTTTTGTTGGCAGGATCAACAAGAATAACCTAATTCTTCACGCTTCACGTGGGTAATCCGAGGGCGGGCTGGACGTGATTAATTAGCTCCTGGTTACCATATAATGAAAAACGGAGCTAAATTAACTCTACCAGCCCACTGCCACTCTTAGAACCATGATTTATTTAGGCAATATCTATATATGGAGCTACAAAGGGCATAAAGTAAACAAATTTGTTAATGCAAAATAAGGGGTTTTATAAAACTAACAAAAGATTAGGATATTTCCAGTATATGAATTATATCTCTGAAAACTACAGTAGTTCTATTGGAGCTGTGCGCCCCTGGGTTATCCTAGCCAATGGGAAAGCAGCATATTACTCTGCACTTACTCTTATAGAGTGCAGTCTTACTGATTAAACAGAGCTACTTAAACCTGCATACAGTATCCTACTGTACTCTCCGCTGAATGAGCAGCATTAATGCTGCATGTCCCAATACTCTGATCTTGTGGTAACGGATTCCTGGCCCGCCTGACCCACCCAATCTCACATTGGCCCCTGTGGTCTAACCGGACCCCATTACATGTGTGATATGCCTGATGGTGCACCTGTTGGCTACAGGACTCCTGAGTCTCCCGCATGATGTGTGTTGGGAGGACCCGTCAGACAGGCACTGAGATAGTGTGCTAGTCTCACCTAGTCCAGTGCAGCGCCTCCCCCACCAGTGCCACTGCGTCCGCATGGGGATGATCCTGACAAGGAACTCCTCGGTGGTGCAACCTCCTGTGTATATCATTGGACTCTCACACACAGGGGTTTCTCTGATCAGCTCCATCTTTTGTCACGGTGGGCTAGCTGCCCTCCACAATGGGTATATTCACCGATCATCTCTTCCGTGCCCCTTTAGATAGTATATCACCTAGATCAGGGATTCACTTATTCCGCAGGATCCACTGTCCTGTGCCAGGTCCCTGGGTCCGCGGGGACCTAATTGTATACCTCTTCCAGGAAGCACTGTAACGGAAACATAATTAACATCACACATGAATACAGTCATCCGCCAAGCCCCCCCCGACCAGCAGCCCACAGACCCGCGGATGCGTTAGTACCCCCTAAAAATAGTGATCTGTGTCGGGTTTCCTCACCTCCCTTTCACATATCCAGGACCGTGACATAGTAATGCCTAGGTGACCCTCTCTCGGCAACATGGTCACCCTAGTTTGTGAACATTTTCCCCTATGCTCCACACTCGCATCAGGTTGTCTACCTTTCTCCCGCCTTCTTACCTACAATGGCGCTCCCCCTTTGACTAAATACAGCTCTATAGTCCCTTGGCCACTTTCCCTATTGTCCTCATTTCATCCATCAGGGGCTCTCGAACATAGGGATACTCCAACCATGGGATTTTTTATATTGACTATTATAGCCCTCTCCCCCTACGACCCTGGTCAGATCAGCATTACCTCTGCCTCCCAGGTAACACCCATGATAGGGGCTACATCAGATCGACTGGATTCTGACAGTGTGTCAGGACCCAGGGGCGCTATTTCTCTACGCTCCCCTGGAACCACCCTCCTGTAATTCCCGTTCCCTCGCTCGGGTGTAAACTCTCCCTCTCCACCAGAAATCTACCACGTCCTCCCGCCGGTGAGGAACCGAGACGGTCCCATCCACGCGGAGTACCCTTCAAATAACGGGGCCCACCACCGGGTCCCTTAAATGGGTTAGGTCCTGGTTCCCTGTCGTCATCAAATGAAAATACCCCTGACGACCTTGTGTGATCGCAGTTGGACCACCTTGAGACCCCGAGCCTTTACTGGCCGGTTGGGGTGCTGTATCTGCTACCCTCAATTCTCCCCCTCCCCGTGAATCGCCCTCCGTAGCGCCACTGCGCTGTCTTTCCCCAGTCCGTCTTCCCTCTCCTCTCCCCCTTGTGAATTGTCCCGTACTCCAGGCTAGGCGGTGAACCCGGTGACCGTGTGATGGGGGTAGGGGTATTAACTATGGCGGGGGTTTGGCCATAGGGGCACGGAACGGACCCACGGTTACACCCTCCCCTGCTGTCCGTAGACTGGTCAGAGATGAGTCTCACCCTCCTCAGTCCTGATATCGCTCTCCAATTTCTGGGCCTTGTATTGATCGGGGACCTTCCCCCGACCGCCGAAGCGTCGCTGGCTTTTTCTTCCTCGGGTTGTTCCGCCGTCTCCCACCGGAAGTCGTCCTCCCCCGGAACGAAGCGTCGCCTCTCGCGTGGGACCCCCATGCGGGATCTCTTCCTCTATGACGACATCCGGTTTGCTCGCCGTCGCCACCTGAAGTGATGCCGTCTCTCCACGTGCCGTTGGGCCTGGCGCGGCCCTTCCAGCGCTTCGCCGTCTGCTGCAACCAAGTAGTAATAGGGCCTGCTTGGCTTACCCGTCCGCATGGTTGTAAGCTTCTCTCTCCCGTCTCCGCCAGTCCTGGGATGCGGGACTCCGTCGGTTCGGATCGCCGATCTGCGGACGTCCTGCCACTCACCCCACGGGGTCGTTTCTCCGGTATGCCTTTTCAGCTCCGTTTTACTACCCCCAGCTCACGGAGGTCCTCGTCTGAGTAATCCCCTCGCCCGGACTTAGGGGTCTCGCGGCGGGTGACAGTCTCTTTTCCCCGAACGCGGGTTGATTCAGCCGCCTCAATCGCCAGTGACCCAGCCGACTTGACCGCTCCAGTCCCTGTTCCGGACTCGCGCGGTGGAGCCATAGCGCGCCCGGGGACTCGGCGGAGCGCCTTGTCACGTCCACCGGGTCATTAGCTGAAGGAATGATTTTGGGCATAGGCCACAGTACAAAGTCCCGCAATGAGGGCAACGTGCGCCGTTGTTGACCGTGCTCCGGCAGCCCGCATGTAGGCATAGCCCAACCACCGTCTCGGTATTGGCCACCCTCACTACTAGCACCCCGCGCCGGGCACTGAGTGGGCTGTGTAGAACCATTGTCCCCATGGGAGGAGCAGGGCCTTCTCTTTACAGGAGCCACTTCCTGTACGGTCTCTCCTTCTCAGTGGTTCCTCGCACTGACTGATGGAAGTTGCTGGATCCGCCACTCCCTTCCGGCTCTCCCTTCTCTGACAGAGTGTGAACCCCCCAGGTGTCAATAATGGGCGGGTCCCACAGGATATCATGCCCCCTAATAAGGCCGCACCTCTCTCTGTCCTGTTGGCGCGGTTGCGTTTCCGCCAAATTTCCCCACAAGGGTGGGGTCTTTTCCCGCGGCTATTCCCGCCTTCTCCTGGCAGCCGCCCTTCGTGCAAGATAACCTCCTTTTTGCACGGCTCTTCCACGCGCGAACACTTCTGTAGTGGCGCCGCGAATATCAGTCCCTGGGCCCAGTGGTGCTCCCCACAGGCCATAGTTGATAGTCACTCCCCCTGGTAGAAATCAGGGGAGGGTCCCATAAACTCAACGTTTGACACACAGGGCTGAATTAGTCACTGTCCATCCCGGCGCAGCCATAGCTTTCGCGCCATGCCCCCCTTAGGGCGGGGCTCTGCTGTTCGCGCCATTCCCCGGCCAGCTTTTTGCAAGTCCTGCACCAGCCACATTTTCTGTACCTGTCCCTAGCGGTTTCCCTGCGCAGCGGGAACCGCCATTTTGATTGACTTTTGAGCCCAAAAGTCCATCTGTTTGCTCTCTCACGGGTTCTCCCCAATAATATCCAATTTCTTCACACACTCTTCAAGGGTGGCCCCTCGCTGTCCCATACAGATAAAAACGGGGCAGCCAAAGCCATAGCCTTCGCTCCGCTCCAGCAGTCCCTGGTCAATGACAACTCGGCGACAGTCTGCTCTTCAGTGGGTTGCACGC
This sequence comes from Ascaphus truei, assembly GCA_036426205.1. Classification (NCBI taxonomy): domain Eukaryota; kingdom Metazoa; phylum Chordata; class Amphibia; order Anura; family Ascaphidae; genus Ascaphus; species Ascaphus truei. The sequence continues at coordinate 223,048,291 of CM071569.1, forward strand.
CCCGTGGCCCTCCCATCAGCCTCTGTCCGCCATTTCCAATGTTCTCCTCGCACCACGCGATCCTCCACTCTCTCGTAACAGTTGTCGTACATGGGGCTCCACTCTGCTGGGGCCCCCCACACACCGGTACAATAAGATCAGCTTCAGATGCATACCCCACTGTGTACCTATCTAGGTGTGACCCAGTGTTGCACTACCTCAGTAGGCTCACTCACTCTCCAGTGTCTGCTTTGGCTCTTCCTCCCAGTCTGTGCTCCCTACGGTGAGTGTCTAGAATGGGCAGGTACTCTGGCTCTGCCATGCAGTACTTGGGGCGTCTACCTGTCTTGTCAGCCTACGCAGACCCTCTTCCAGGACCTGACCAAGTTACAGCTATCCCTTCTGGCATCCAACCAACTAGCCTGCCTCAAGTGGACTCAGGTCTATACCAGCAACCCGTCTCCAGACCCCTCACTCCCTTCAGGCCCCTAGGTTGTCCCTGCAACTGACAATATCCCGTCAGCCCCTCTGCCACCCCCCTAGGTCCGTCCCTAACGCACACAAAGTGCGAGCAGCACTCTCCCTGTGTTCCCAGTGTGCCTAGCTAGAGCCTGTCCTGTTGACGGATCTGATCTCACAGCTCCTCCAATGTACGTATTTCTTGCCCGCTGACCCCCCCAATCTCACATTGGCCCCTGTGGCTAACCGGACCCCATTACAGTGTGAATAATGCCTGATGGTGCACCTTTGGCTACAGGACCCTGAGTCTCCCGCATAGGTGTGTGGGGAGGACCCGTCAGACAGGCAGCTGAGATAGTGTGCTGAGTCTCACTAGTTCCAGTGCAGCGCCTCCACCTCACCAGGGCCCCCTGCGTCCTGCATGGGATGATCCTGACAAGAACTCCTCGGTGGTGCAACCTCCTGTGTAATCAGTGGACTCTCACACACAGGGGTTTCTCTGATCAGCTCCATCTTTATTGTCACGGTGGGCTAGCTGCCCTCCACAAGGTATTCAGCCGATCATCTCGTCCGTGCTCCCTTTAGATAGTATAATCACCTAGATCAGGATTCACTTATTCCCGCAGGAATCACTGTCCCTGTGCCAGTCCCTGGACACAGCCTCCCATGAGTTACTATAACTAACTGACACCTCTATAGAACTTGAACTCCTGCCTCACTCTGACAGAGAGCTGAACTTCCTCTACTCCAGCAGAACCTTCTAGCAACTAACTTTTAGACACATTGCTGTCCTTATGTAAGCTTCTGAGGCTGACACACCTCTGACCATCACTAACCATGGTCGAAAGCATGTGACCTCCCGCCATACACAGGCACCCCACCAGGGTTGTGAGGGGGAAACCTCCATAATTACTGCTGGCATGCCACACTTACCATGCCTTACTGCCAACAGGAAGATAACTGTAGGCATTTTACATGACCGCTACACTTGCTAGTATTACGTCACTGTGAACTATTACAAACTCGGTGCCATTTATCTATGTCCATTGTACTACAGACTACAGAGTAAAAGACGCCATCACACATTTGGCTACTTCTAGTTTTCTATATGAAATCATAGCTTGTTCTTTTCTCCCTTGCAAGCCTCTCTTATAATTAATGTCTAATCTTATTATCATGTAGCATCAGGGTAACTTCTAGGACCACTTATATTGAGTTTCTTGGTATATTTTAATTTACTTGGTACATTTATTACCTAAGATTATTTTTATTTATATTTGCAACTTGGTTGCATTTACATTTAGGATATCTTTTAATTGTTTTTTCATTTTATGTTTATTTTAAATTTAGGTGTATATTAAGTCTATTTAGATTAAAAAACATGGGCTAGAGTTTTGTTTATGTTCGGTCATGATGTTAGTGATACTAAGATTCCTTTGCTGGTTAACTCTCCATGAATTTCGTAAATATTGTATAACCTCTGTTCATTTAATGTAACCATGTATTGTCACCATAACTCGGGCCCAGGACATACGGAACACGAGAGGTAACTCTCCATGTCTTATTTCCTGTCAAACTGTATAATCCTTTAAAACCCTGACCACTTTTTCTTGTGTTCTTCGCTTCATCTCAGAGTAAGCAGAGCTTAGAGATACCGAAGTTATATTTCATGATGGGTGTGGAATCTGAGAATATACTCTGAAACCAATGGAATTTGTATGTAAAGTGAATCAGTTGTGTTGCTGTCATCCCATACTGAGAAAATAGAATCTGATTTAAGGAGTAGGACCATGAAACCCCAATTCAGCAATCGCTTAGAATCAGGAAACTGCCATCAAGTCATTTCAGTTTCATATATCTACTGTATCTCAAAGAGCTGCAAACTTGATGGTTAGATGTCTCTTCCTTGTAGCATGGTGTTCTTCTGCTAAGGTGAACATGACTGTGGCGGAGGGGTAACCAGGCTTACAATAAAGGTTTAAAGCCCATATGGTTACCCCTGAAACCGTGGGGTCCCTGGGAGCTACAGAGTACCATAAGCCAGGGACCAGGGATTATACATGTGGAAAATAAAGTGACCCCTCTTTTTTCTGTTTTCATGTTCCCTTGGCCTAGAACTGTGAAACTTTCTTATGTGTAGTTTTAGATGGGGGTATTTGGGTAGAAATTCATTATTTGTGTTGCACGATTCGGGGCCGAAGTTCACCGTTAGTCCTTTAATTCTCCCCCGCAACAGGCATGATTTTCCGGTACGCGGGGCTACCCAGTTCCCCCAGACTCCCTATTTTTCGAGCCAAATATCCCAAACCCTTTCTTTATGACTATAAGGTATCGCAAAAGTCCATACTTTATAAACTGTACTTTGTAATGTTTTATACTTTGTTATAAGACTCTATACATTCAGCCAGCATAGAGACACCGGCATGTCTGTATAGAGTCCGTAGTTCAAGAGGAGAGGATGTTGCCTGTTGGTGTGCTAAGTGCCGGCAGGCATGGTACTGGGTCCATGAACGAGACCCTCTCAGGGAGGACCTCTGGTGTTGCTGGACTTAGTGGAGCCTGCCCATGGTTGACTGGGTGAAGCGGCGCATGCTGGGTGTGTTTCCCTTTGGTCAATCATATGTCCCACCCACAGGGCATTCGCGAGCTGGCTCCCTCCTCTGACTTCAGACAAAGGACAAGCTATTCCTATGGCTGGCGAGGAGAATTTCCACTCTCTGATGGTTGCTCCTTCCTCCATGCTGAAGATACTTACGGAGGGTATGAAGGAAAGCCCCAGTCAGACGAACCAGGCCATCAGTGACGAGTCGATGAAGCTAGGGCGGGCTTTTCAAGTTGCTCGTTGCAATTCAGAACAACCAGCTTCATATTGAAGTGTAGGAAATCTGCCTCGCAGAGACTAAGTCCCGTCTTTTGTGACAAAGTTCTACAATTAAACGTAGCTGTCGCTGTCAGGATTTCTTGCCGAAATCGTTTCCAGGACAATCATGACGAGATCCCAGTATTTTATTACGAATTTCGTTCCAGACGTGCCGGGGCAAGGTCTCGATCAGGTAACCCTTTAAAGTGGCGCCTGCCTAGGAATGGATAGATATCAAACCCCTCATACCCCAGTAAGTGTGTATATTTCTGTCCTTTTATATTTCTTGTGTTTCCGAGGTTTTTATCCAAATAAACCCAATTTTATCACCAGCTGTGTTTGCCTATTGAATGATCCTGGTTAAATTGTTAAAAATACCGGTCTCCCGTGACAATGACATACTCACTCCATGAACTTGTATTGGATGGTCTAATTTTTCTGCAGTGAAGCTTATCTATTTAAGCTTCCCAATGAAAATCGGGCCAACTGCAGCCCAAGTTTATAAACTAGCAGATTGCCCATTTCTTTATTCCAGATATTTTCTATTCCATAAACTTAGTGATATTTCTTTTGATAATACTTGTAGGTGTTACTACTAGAGATGGTGAATCCACCCAAATCCGTTTCCCGGATTTCTCGCATTTTCCCCCAAAATCTGTTCGCAGTGCAAAATCGGCATGCATTGGTCAGTTTTGTAACAATCTCAACTTAGCAGGAAACAACCACTTGCTGAGGTAGGAAGGTGAAAGAACCGACCTGAGCCGAGGACAGAGTCCGATAGAGTAGTGAGTCGTAAAGCCGAAGTAAGAGGCTGGCAGCAGTGTTTGCGTGTCTGTGTGGATGCAGAGGTCGGGCAGGCTGAAGACAGGATAATCGAGGTATGTGTGCCGGGTCTGGTACAGAGGAGACAATAGGTACCACCTCATGTACTCAGCATGAACTGGAACTTTGCATGGCAACTTCCAGCTTTATTACAGGGCTGTACTTTTAAGGAAGTTGCCAGCAGCAAAAATGGACGATTCTGCACAGAGGGTGAGCAAGAGCAAAATCCTGGACTGGACTCTAAAACCCGGCGCCGGATTTGCCAAACAACTCATAGATTTTAATCTGCGCGATTCATAAAAAACGCCATTAGAGACAATTGATTGCTGATCCCACAGTTGCTGATCTGCAGATTGAATTCTACAATACCTCAATGATTTGGAATCTGTGGATTGTATTGGTAATAGTAATAAAAAATACCAAAATGCGAATCGCCCATTTTAAGTTTGATCCGCTGAAATCACAGAGTAAAGAAAAGGGCCAATCGGTGACGGATTCTAAATCTGCCAAAAAAAATCACCCATCTCTAGCTATACTCTGAGTACCACTATTTTATCAAATGTGAAAACCAGTTGTATGTAATGCACAAAAACTGTTATTTTTTAAAATCTACAATAATACGTTAACCTTCCATTTAAAAAAATTAAGTAATTTGATTTTGAAAGATTCTTTTCTCTGTTGTTAGAGTGAACCCTTGTACCCCTGGGTGTATTGTAACTACTGATGCTGCTGTCACCTGTGAGGCTAACAAGGGCCCTGAGCTCTGCCACTGGAGCCTGGGTAACGTACACTGGTGCAGCGCCTCCACTGTCAGGTATCCCAGCGTGGTGAGAGTGTCCCTTATCAGAACCAACATATGGCAGTAACCACGCAGTTGGATATAAACGTTTTAACTTAGCATAATAATAATAACTAACCTTCATAACGTTTATACATAACAGCGACATTCCCCTGCATGAATTACATCACATCACCCCACACATGTAAATGGTTGCACCACTTTAGTCAGTCTTTATATCATCCTATTCCTTGTGTACCAATGTGCCGGGCACTTAACCCTCAGTGTCCCCAGCTAGAAGTTATTGTGAGTGTGAGGGACAAGCGCTTCCCTGTATTGGGGCCCGTTGGTGCACTTCTTATACCACCTACCTCCCTGATCACTGCTCTGATCCAGGATAATCCTTGGAGAACTCCAACACCGCTCAGTGATCCACGCCGCACTGTGCTGCTCTCTGCAGGATGATCCCACCCGCTGGACTCCGAAAAAAAAAACAGGGGAGGGATCCCAGCCGCCGGATTGCTCCTTTGCTGCAAACTGTCTCTGCTATGGATCAATTCTCTTAGCACTCGGCGCACTGCGCATTCCAGACAATGTCTGCAGAATCTCTCTCTCTCTACGAGTAAATCAGTTGAAGGTCCCTGTCTTAAGCAGTTCCTATCCAATACAGTTACTTCTCTACAGTGAACCTCGCAGTGGAATTATGAGCGCCCTGGGATGTTACCTCGGCCTAATCCCTGAGCACTGCCCCGTGGACCTACCTCTGCAGCTGTCACGGCTTCCTGGTCTCACTGCCTGCCTCCTGTTCCGCATCATTATCTTTCCTGCTCCATGTCACATAAAGCTTCCAGCCCCTCTGGCCCTATTGGCAGTGGTGCTACGTGCCCCTGAAGCAATTGCATTGGGCTAGGTCTTACTGCTCCGCTTAACATAGGAAGACTCATGGGCTCTCCCCCCTCTAATGGCTGCCACTCCCGTACCTTGCACTTGTTGCGTCCCCCTAAAAATGCCGTCGTGGAGTTTGCCCGCTCTTGCGCAACCTCCCATGCACACCGGGCAGTCCTCGCCCTTTCCGCGCATGCGCAACACTCGTGCTTGCTGTGCTCGCATACCACCAACACTTGGCGCCCTTGCCCCGCGGAGGGAACCGCCACTGACCTCCGACCTCCTGCCGCACATCTCTAGATAAGGAATAGGGGGGGGTGGAACGGAGCGTCAGGAGCCCGAGATACCTGGCTACATGGATATCTTATTTTAAAGCTTCAGTTCAGTCAATATCCTGCAGTGTGTTTTTTTAAAATCAGTTCTGTAGTCAGAAAAATACTTTAGCATTTCTGTTTTAAAAAACACCCTTTTAAAGACCATTTTCTGTGTTTCTATTTGTTTCACAAGCATTTTCCTAAGGAACACTGACCCCTTCATTCTGTCACTAAGTGCCTTGAACCATTTTTCTACGTACGGCTCAACAACGCCACAGCGTATGGGTTTTGGCTTTTTTCCCCCTCTAGCATTCTTAAACTTTACTCCGCTCTGCTGATATAAAAAGAATCCGCTTATAACTTTGCATGGGATTTGGCAGTCCATTCCGGCTGTTACAGGCGACTCGTACACTATAATATAATCGTGTACATGAGCAGGGGTGTCTCGGAACCCTTAACCGCATGGGTTTCAGGTCCGGGACCCCTAATCAGAGATAAAGGCCCCGTTCTGGGGTGCCGGTCTCCCCTGCACTTTCAAGCTCCCACGTCACGTTCCGGGGATGTTTCATGCCGTCAGGGGGAATACCGGCACCCCATATGGGGCCTGTATCTCCTGAAGAGGGGTCCCCGAGGTGAAACCAATCTGTTCAGCTCAAGAGACCCCCTACCCATCTCCACACTACTGTCAAAACACACATTCATTAAAATAGATTCCTTATACCGTACGCTATCTGCAACTGGTAATGAAGCTGCTTAATGTGCCTTTTAATAATAGTGTCCCTAACGCGACGTGGACGCTATACCTGGCGGCGACCACGACCCCAAACCGGGCCTGTAACTCATCGGGAAGCTGGATGTTCTCTGAGACAGAAATCAATGCGGTTTCTGGCTCAAGGGACCCCCTCTCCCGCACACTATTAAAAATACACAAGCAGCTTCATTACCTTAAGCGGCTAACCGCTAAGGCAGAAAGTGGGTTAGGCACAATAGCATGGTGAATTGTGGGCTTGCCCCCAATAACATAGACAAAATACACACACATCCCCCCCGCCCCCCTATACCACATACAAACAGTAATGGGCCCAGTACCTATTATCCCACTATGGATAATAGTTTATTGCCCTTATTAAACACCATGATCAGCATAATAAATGTGTTCTACTTACCCCCCTTGGCATGATGGGCATGTCGGTCACCCCCTCCCAATTCTTTGTACTTTCATTTGTACAGTGTGTTATAATGTAACCCAGGTCTCCACGCTCCTAGAGACCCCCTCTCCCTTGACGTATTCGTGGCGCGGGTGCCGCCGGAGCCAGCGACCGGACCGCGACGGCTCTTCCCAAGGTTGGGGGCCGGAGCAGAGTAGCTGCTATCTCCGCGAGCAGGCTGGTTGCCGGGGACCGCATCGGGGCCGTTGCTAGGGCCGCGATCGCGTTTGCTGCAGTCCCGGCAGCCTAGGAGAGGGCGCCGCATTGCGGGAGTACTCGAGCATGGCGCTTGATCGCGCAGGCGCAGTTAGGCCCCAGAGCTAGGGAGAAGTCGCGCGAGTGTAGGAAAGTGCAGGAAAGGGTTTTGAGGGTGGCCTCCAAAACTCGCGCATCGCAAGGCATGGCACTGCGCCCCAGCCTGTAGTTGCAGCCTCCACGACGACACTACAACTCCCAGAGCTTGGCAAGTCACATCAGGTGGCCTCCGTGTGCAATAAGGGCACAGGATCTCCAGAGGATCAATAGATACATTGCGCGCGCTGAAATCGCATGTTGTGACTGGGGAGCGGTGAGGGACGAAGGGTGGCATGAGGCATGTGCATCCTGCTCGCTAGGAGGTCCCCCACATCCAAGTTAAGCCCCAACTCCCCACAGGTTAGTGGTAAGTGTTGAGGACGTCCCAGATAGGGACTCTTCCCTTGAGTGGTTCTTGTGCTTCTTGTCCAGGTATCACCTGGCAGGGCGTGAGGCCTGACAAAAAGGCATATTAGTGTGGTGTAGCAAGTGGCTGTACGCGTTATTAAGTTTGCAGTGCGTAGTGTTAGTGTTAGGGTTCAGTGAGTGTCAGGACTGGGATGATTAGTGTTGTGGCCTGTTATTACTCCGTCGGCCGCTAGGAGATTTCCCCAAGCCACCCCTTGCGGTTCATCAGGGAAGGCCCTAGGTGGTTCCTGGTCACGTTAGGTTAAGTGAGAAAGAGATAGGGGATATACCGGGGGCGGTTGCTGTTCCCGTGATGGCTGGTTGTGTCCCTTATTCGTATGTGTGTCCCGTTCGGAAGCGGTGGGAACCCTCTTTGGGGTTCCTGGAGATGACCTGGATAGGGATCAACGGATGCCATCGCAACGTCTGACCCTTTTAAGAAGAATTGTTGCGGACCCGACACGGAGTGTCTCGGAAGGGTAATTTCACTATATATATGTGCACCCATGGGCCACCACATTAGTATATGGACGCGCATCACCCACGTCTCACTAGAGTGCGGACAATTGGGTGGGATTTCTCGGGACAACGTGGGGATCACCTAGTGTTGGAGCGTCCTGCTCTGGCAGTAATGTCTACCTCTGAAGATGGACACAGTTATAATGTTGATATGTGCTGTGATCTTTTTCTTGCCTGTTATTAAAAGTACCTAGTTAATATATATATCTGTGTGAGTATCGATTATTGTGATTGTCCTCGAGGAAACTCCCCTATGTGGGCCATCGCAGTGGAGGCGCTGCATCGTTGGAATAGTACACCCTAGTATAAAGTGCCCCAGGTTTCCCCATGGCGGAAGCCAGCCCTCCATCCTGTGAGCCACAGGTATAGCACACACAAAGTATTCAGATACCCTACACACCCCAATCTCAACTTAGGGTGGGGTAAAAGGGCTACATTTGGAGGTGCTGCTTAGAAGACAGACCCGGGTGCCCTTTCCATTTTTTTTCCCAAATTGTCTGCAAGTCTCAATTTTTTTGGTGTCGCCATGTTTTGAGTCCTGACACGCACGAGTTCCTTGCCTTGGCTTTGAGGCAGTAAATGGAGCCCTTTGCCACACACACACACACACACACTAATTTAGTTATGTGTTGCTGCAACACCACACACCATCATTAGATCATGTTTAGAAAAGTCTCAGTTATGCATAACTGTTGTAAGAATGGTGCCCAAACTGTCCTTATCTGAGAAAAAAAATCCCCTTTTATGCCATTTTTTTCTTAAATCTGGAATCATTTTTGCACCATTAACATACCAATTACCTTATATCTTAATATTTTTGTAAATGGCACCCAATGAAAGTGCAGTTTCTAGATCTGAAGGACTCCTACTTTGAAGACTCCCATGCCATTCCAGTTTTATTATACAGTACATGAAACTGCCTCACCATTACGTGTGTACAGTACAGAATGTGTTGCAGATAGTGTGTGTATTTTATAGCAGCACTAAAAGTATCATACTGTTGCATAAGTAATTTGTACAATTTAAATATAAACTGGTACTACAAAAGTATAGATTCACTGCAGGCTAGGATATAATTGAACTGCTCAACAAGTGTACAGTGTTTGAAGAAGAGATCTTTAAGGCTTCAAAATCTCTGTACATTATAATGTCATCTATGATGAACTATTCTATTTGTCCACTAAGTGGTATCACAACCTCCAACTAAACTACCAATTTGGTCTTTTAAAAACAACTGCAAATTGGTAGTGTCACAGAATTCAGCTAACCCATTTTATAGCTTAATATGTGTTTCTCTGTCTTCACTGCAGATCTTTTGGATCGGACCTTTGATAGGTGCAATCATAGCATCAGTGATCTACAATTACATCCTGTGTCCCCAGCAGCAGAGTTGTGCAGACAAATTGGCTATTCTCTTGGGAAGAATGCCATCCCATGAAGAGGAGGAGTGGGAAGAAAGGCACGAGCAGCCAAGAAGAAAGTCCATGGAACTCCATTCCTTGTGACCTGGCCCCCAAATTTCAGAAAAAGAGAAAACTGTGACATGGCCCTCGCTTGCCTTGAAAAGTTGTTATTTCAAAATACAGTATGCATGCCATTTTAATATATGCTTTGAAGGAGTGAATGACATACTGTACAAGCTCTCACATGTACTTAACAGCAGATCACTGTATGTTACTGCATACTGTAACCTTAATTGAACTACTTTTGCCACAGAATAAAGGGCTAGGAGGCAGAGGAATTAGGATCAGATGGCACCTTGATTAGAATATTGCACCCATAAAGATAAATGGCTTACATCAGCTTTTTGTAGATGCTTTGATCATACTGTAGCTTATACCCGATTTAATGTCGCACACAACAAACCTCAAGCTACAGTACGTGCATAATTGACTTATTACATTTTCTTCTAATCTCACAACCCAACAGGGCTGCATTAGCATAATCATTTTTAGATGTCATCTTGTTTTATCAGCTTTCACATCAAAGTTTCCATCAACATTTTATGTAAGCAGGGCAAAGGAAGTTTGCTCTAAACGCCATATAAAGAATGTTTCAACACCAACATTTTAAAAACTCTGAATTGTATTCCCTTATTGTTCATTTATGATGAACCTTCGCATTACCATGACATAATTTTGTTGTATGATAGCTTAAAGAAAATGTTTAGGGAATGCGATTAGAGATAACTTAATGTGAAGTTTATTTTTCAAGTAATTTTCTTGCGCATGTGCAGAGACAAATTGTGATGTTATTTTAGTGTGAACGTCTTCAATTTTCATTTCTGACTTATCACGGGTGTTTTACAAACTTCATATTGCAAAGTTTAAGCCACGAATATATATATATATATATATATATATATATATATATATATACATATTATATACATATATTATATATGAGAGAGGGAGAGACAGAGAGAGGGAGGAAGGGAGAGAGGGGGGGAGAAAGGGGTTGAGAGATAGAGGCACTCCTATACTAAAAAACATGAAATATATTGACTCAACGTTTTGGTCTCCATTGGCACCTTTCCCCAGTGGGGACCATAATGTTGAGTCAATAAATTTCACTTTTTTGAGTATAGAAGTGCCTGTCCTGTTTTCCTTTTTTTGTACCCTTTTGGACAGTATGCACCCTCCCTTTATTTCATATCCTGTTTTGTGTATACTGTATATAAACTTGTGAGAACTTGTAAAGTTTTTTAATTCCTCACATAACTTAGAAAAGGTTGCACACCAAAATATTGATTGCTATTATGGTCCTTTTTTTACTTGATCTAATATTAGATTCTCTAATAAAATTAAAAGCAACTTTGTATTTAAAAGAAAGATGTATAAAATTAGTGTTAAAAGATTATCAAATATGTATCTCTGACTCAAACACACATCAGGGGTGACAGAGCAACTAGAATGTTCATTTCCCCAAACTTCTGAAAGAGTCACATTTGAATTTTAGATATGCAAAGTTGTCCCAGTTCAGTTGGCAAACATTCATGTACATATTATTTATTTTTTTACACACAAAACCCTCACTTGGTGTGCTTTTATTTTCTTTTTACTTCCCTGAACTATTGTAGTAGTATTAGTAAAATTTGTCAAAAGTCCTGCGAAATTCACCAAAATATTTAGAAAATTAATGATAACTGTGATCTTGCAGTTAGATATAGGATTTTTGTGATTTCTGGCAATTTCATGGAGTTTCCTAAAGCAGAGAATTAAAAAAGCAATCAAATATTTATGAAGATTTTACCCATTTAAAATGTTGAGATCAATTACTGCAGCTTTTTATTTTCACTAACTTTTATCATTCCAGAACATAAAAAAAACTATCTCTTTGTCAATTAGTAGAGATTTGTGTTTCCATTCTGAGTGCTATGCTTCCATTTAAAGTAGCTGTAATGCTTCAGTAAAATGTTCAAGTATTTAAGGGATGTTTTTGATGTTTAAGAAGCAGTTCCACTTTCTTAGTAACTATTTTTGAACTAACTGACTGCGCTTTCCATTTACTTTTTGACAGAAAACTTTGTAACACAATTCTCCAATAGTTTCCTGTAATGAACACATGAATCTTAAACTTTTTGTAAATTCTTAAACAATTACTTCCATTTGTTTTTTTAAAACAGTTTAAAAATGCACGCAGGAACAGTGAGAAAAAACAGAGCACTACTCAAGGGAACAAATAACACCTTCATAAAGCGCTGAGGCGTGGACGCGTTAGTGGGGCGACACCTTTGCTTACCTGTCTTCATGACCAATAAATTCAATTCATTTTTATGGATTACGCATTCTCTATTTTTTCTTATTATTTGTTCCCTTCAGCAGTGCTCTTTTTTCTCACTGTTCCTGCGTTCATATCTACAACGGAAGCACACCTAGGATCTTTGGAGTAAGGGGTCTTCACTTTGGATTCTGCACTTTACTAGTGAGTCCATGGTACAATTATCCTCCTGTTCATCAGGATTAAGGTATGATTGGAGTGATTATGTATGCCACGTTTTCTGGACTGTCCATGTGATATACTTCCACACTCACTGTTTGGGAGGTTACCAGACGAGTATGCTACACTCCTACCTATCCATACATTTATTCATTGTCTATATCTTAAAGATCTACCATATGGGAACATTGTTTCATAAGCATATAATGCTATTTTTTGCAATTGGTCTTTAGCACCACACATATTGGTTCTGTGTTTCAAAATGCAGAATGACTTTTCTCAGAATTAGGTTTCCAGGCTTAAATCTACGAAGTTGTTGAACACGTCTTAAATCATGAAACAAATATTAAAACTGGTACAGGAGGGGCAACACGCAGACTGCTTTTATATAGTACAATTCCAGGGTACAGTATGTTGCTAAGTAAAACAGGACAGCTCCTTAATGTCACATCTAAACTTGTTATACAGGGCTTCCCTAATGATAGATCACAAAGTTCAGGCTGGTAGAGTATTTATTGACACCCAATAATTAAAATAACATACAGTTTCTCTGCGGTAATCAAGTTAAGGTTTTCTAAGCAATGCCTGTCGGTATTAAGGATGGGCAAGATCAAAATTCAAAATCCAAACTTTACCAACCTCACACTTCATTCGATGTCTGAGTCAACCTTCCGAATGTATATTGGAATCAGAGAGAAGTATGAGCCAAAACCTGAGAGATATGATATGTATATACTGTATTTTACCCTTAGTTGCTATTTCATACAAATTAAAAAAAGGTATGATAAATATTATGGCTACTTTGTAATTGCTTTAAAAAAAAATACTTTTATAGGAGCAATGAGGGGGAGGCTATGGCTCGCAAAAAGGGTATTGTGGTTTAATTCTAAGGAATGAAAAAAAAGTTGTTCTTGTTTGTGAATACATAACATGATTTTTTAATGATTAATAAAACATTTACTAAAACCTTGCTTATGACTTTTTTTATTTACTTTGATCATAAAGCAATCTGATGGAAAACACTCTTCATTAATCAAATTACATGTGTATAGTTCTTGAATTACAACAAAATGCGAAAAACTCCCAATGCTACATCGAATATGACAAATGGTTTAGTTAAATACTTATTTTGTTTATATTATAAAATGTTTTACCAGGAGTTACTACATTGAGACTTACCTCTCATTTTGAAGTATATCCTGATAACAATACATAATTGCATTAAATAAACAGGATTATACATTATATTTAAAGACATTTCATGAGCTATTAAAAATAATATATGTTATGGGTGTATGTAACAGTTACAGACAAGATTAAAATGAGAAACAGCTGAAGTTTTGAAAGAACGTTGTCTGCTGGTGGCTTTTAGAGTCTTTGGTAAATTGTTCCAGTTGTGGGGTGCACGGTAAGAGAAGGAGGAGAGATCGGATTTTTTTGTTGAACCTTGAGACCATGAACAGCCTTTTTGTCAGATCACAGGTGATAAGTGCTGCATGTGGAAGGGATGAGGAGCTTGTTCAGATACTGTAGGTGGGTAGTTTTTCCAGAAAGTATTTGAATGCAAGAAAGGAAAAAGGAACTTTGCGCCTAGATTCAAGGGATGCCAATGTAGTTCTTTGACCATTTTGCAGTGATGTTTGTTGCAGTTACATTGTAGGACAAAGTGGCATATTGAATTGTAGAGGGTGTCTAGTTTGCTAAGGTGAGTTTGTGGTGCTGTACCATATACTATGTCCCCATAGTCTATAATTGGCATTAGCATCTGCTGTGTGATGCACCTCCTTGCTTACTGTAGGAAGGATTTGTTCCTATAAAGTGCATCTAGTTCAGCATAGGTTTTGGATGTTAGAGTATCAATATGCAACCCAAAGGTTAAATGGGAGTAAAACCATATGCCTAGATTCTTAAAACTAGTGACAGGGGGGTGTTAGTGTTAGATCTGATCTGTAGCTCTGTCATTTGTAACTTTAGAAATGTATCCTTAGTCCAAAATGTAATTGGCACAGTTGTGTCAGTGTTTGTAAACAGTTTGTTTTGGGAAATCCAGTTTTCAAGTCTTGAAAAATCAGATTGAGCTACGTGTCCAAGGTCAGAGAGGCTAGGGCTGTGTGCATATAAGATTGTGTCATCCACACATATGTGCATTGAAGCTCCTTTACGAGCTGTAGGTAGATCATTAATGAAGACCAAATGGTTATTAAGCTCCTGGTTACCATAGAAATGGAAACGAAGCTAAATGAACTCTACCAGGCCCAGTGCCACTCTTAGAACTAGATGCCCATGATTTATACAAGGGCCTCAGAATAGAGCCTTGCTGGATATCACAGGTAATATCCAAGGGGTTAGAGTTAGAGCCAGAGATAGACACATATTGGAATCTACCTGATAGGTAGGAGTGAAACCAGTTTAAAGCGTGTTCCCCTTCTCCAGAGCGCTGTTAACAAGATAACATGATAAACAGTATCAAAATCCTTTGCAAAATCTAGGAATATTGAATCAGTAAGTTGTCCCAGTTTCATTCCACACTGGATATTATTGCAAATTTTTAGGAGGGTAGTGGAGTGTTTTGGTCGAAAGCCAGATTGCAGTTGGCTAAAGAAATTTGTCTTGGTATAGTAATCACTTATGTGGGATTGGACACATTTTTCCATGACTTTGGATAGTCTTGGGAGAAGAGAGATTGCCTGTAGTTGGAAACAGTGTATTTGTTCCAACTTTTAAAGATTGGTACAACTCTGGTGGTTTTCCAGGTCTTTGGGATATGATATGTAGACAAAATAGAGTTGATGAAGGAGGCAAGCGGCATGGCAATGGCTGGGTATTAGAATGTACTGTATGGAACCCTAAATGTAACATGGAAACCCACAAAACACAGGAAACCGAAATAAGTAAAAATTGATAGGGTTTAATGTTACACTAAAGTAATAAGACTGGGAAACCAAAATTGAGTGAAAATGTGCAGAGCTACTGTATACCAAAAAGCTATGGTGGCTAAATAACAAACAAAAGGCAGGGAGAAATAAGTGCAAAGGGAATACTTTGCAAGACAAACTAAAGGTAGCTGCAAGGACTGCATTGCTACATGATAAAGCAGTGGTGGCAGGGGAAAGAAAAAAGCAGGGGACAAATAGTGCAAAGACAAGAAGGTATCTGTATATCTGCAGAACTAGAAGCCAGATGAAAGAGAACACGGAAAGATGCAGCGCTAAGGAACAGAGAATAACCAGACAGCTGCTCTGTAAACAAAAAGTTGACAAGCAAAGAACTAACAGACTGGATAGGGTTTTATACCCAAACTAAGATGGCAACTGGCTACATGGACTGTTCTAGTTTTTAACAGTTCGGGGCCCGAATATGACTCCTTTGTGCACCCCTACAGGTCAACGAGGGGAACTGGGGAGGGAACCTTGACACTGGGGCTCCGAGTCATAGGAACACATTGTGTAGGACCTGCAGAAAAGGGGTTACCATGATGTGGTTGCAGATGCTTTGAATAATGGATTTTACTAAATGACCCTTATTTATGAGAAGAAAAATAGATAGTATTTAACTAAATAATTTGTCATGTTGAATGTAGCATTGGGGATTTCTTGTCTTTTGTTGTATACATTAGGTCACTATCCTGTAGTACCACTATTGACACAAATATATACAGTGTAGTGGGTTTGTGTTTTGAGATTGCTGGGACGGTGGGTAGTTCTTTAATTAATTGTAAAGTGGGCAGGATTAGGCTCACATCCCTTTTATTTTGTTGCAGGATCAACAAAGAATAAAACCTAATTCTTCACGCTTCACTGTGGGTAATCCGAGGGCGGGCTGGACGTGATTTAATTAGCTCCTGGTTACCATATAAATGAAAACGGAGCTAAATTAACTCTACCAGGCCCACTGCCACTCTTAGAACCATGATTTATTTAGGCAATATCTATTATGTGGAGCTACAAAGGGCATAAAGTAAACAAATTTGTTAAATGCAAAATAAGGGGTTTTATAAAACTAACATAAAGATTAGGAGTATGTCCAGTATATGAATTAATATCTCTGCAACTACAGTAGTTGCTATTTGGAGCTGTGCGCCCCTGGGTTATCCTAGGCCAATGGGGAAAGCAGGCATATTACTCTGCACTTACTCAATTAATAGAGTGCAGTCTTACTGATTAAACAGAAGCTACTTAAACCTGCATACAGTATCCTACTGTACTCTCGCTGAATGAGCAGCATTAGATGCTGCATGTCCTCAGACTTCTGATACTTGTGTAACGGTATTTCTGGCCCGGCCTGACCCACCCAATCTCACATTGGCCCCTGTGGTCTAACCGGACCCCATTACAGTGTGAATATGCCTGATGGTGCACCTGTTGGCTACAGGACTCCTGAGTCTCCCGCATGATGGTGTGTGGGGAGGACCCGTCAGACAGGCAGCTGAGATAGTGTGCTGAGTCTCACCTAGTTCCAGTGCAGCGCCTCCACCTCACCAGTGCCACTGCGTCCGCATGGGGATGATCCTGACAAGGAACTCCTCGGTGGTGCAACCTCCTGTGTAATCATTGGACTCTCACACACAGGGGTTTCTCTGATCAGCTCCATCTTTATTGTCACGGTGGGCATAGCTGCCCTCCACAATGGGTATATTCAGCCGATCATCTCGTCCGTGCTCCCTTTAGATAGGTATATCACCTAGATCAGGGATTCACTTATTCCCGCAGGAATCACTGTCCTGTGCCAGGTCCCTGGGTCCGCTGGGACCTAAATTTGTATACCTCTTTCCAGGAAGCACTGTAACGGAAAACATAATTAACATCACACATGAATACAGTCATCCGCCAAGCCCGCCCCGACCAGCAGCCACAGACCCGCGTGATGCGTTAGTACCCCCTAAAAATAGTGATCTGGGTCGGGTTTCCTCACCTCCCTGTTACCCATATCCAGGACCGTGACATAGTAATGCCTAGGTGACCCTCTCGGACATAGGTCACCCTATGTTTGTGAACATTTCTCCCTATGCTCCACACTCGCATCAGGGTGTCTATCCTTTCTTCCGCCTTCTTACCTACAATGGCGCTCCCCCTATTGACTAAATACAGCTCTATAGTCTCTTGGAGCCACTTTTCCCTATTGTCCTCAATTTCATCCATCAGGGGCTCCGGAACATAGGGATACTCCAACCCATGGGATTTTTTATATTTGACTATTATAGCCCTCTCCGCCCTACTGACCCTGGTCAGATCAGCATTACCTGCCCTCCCAGGTAACACCCATGATAGGGGCTCATCAGGATCGACTGGATCTGACAGTGTGTCAGGACCCATGGGCGCTATGTCTCTACGCTCCAGCTGGAACCACCTCTCCTGTAATTCCCTGTCCCTCTGCTCGGGTGTAAACTCTCCCTCTCTCCACCAGAAATCTACCACGTCCTCCCGCCGGATGAGGAACCGAGTACGGTCCATCCACGCGGAGTACCCTTCAAATAACGGGGCCCACCACCGGGTCTCCTTAAATGGGTTAGGTCCTGGTTCCCTGTCGTCATCAAATGAAAATACCCCTGACGACCTTGTGGATCGCGAGTTGGACCACCTTGAGGACCCCGGAGCCTTTACTGCCGGTTGGGGTGCTGTATCTGCTACCCTCAATTCTCCCCCTCCCCGTGAATCGCCCTCCGTAGCGCCACTGCGCTGTCTTTCCCCAGTCCGTCTTCCCTCTCCCCCTTGTGAATTGTCCACGTACTCCAGGCTAGGCGGTGAACCCGGTGACCGTGTGATGGGGGTAGGGGTATTAACTATGGCGGGGGTTTGGGCATAGGGGCACGGAACGGGACCCCACGGGGTTACGACCCGCTCCTGGCTGTCCGTAGACTGGTCCAAGGATGATGTCTCACCCTCCTCAGTCCTGAGATCGTCTCTCCAATTTCTGGGCCTTGTAAGTGATCGGGGACCTTCCCCCGACCGCCGAAGCGTCGCTGCTTTTTCTTCCTGGGTTCCGCCGTCGCCACCGGAAGTGACGTCCTCCCCGGAACCGGAAGCGTCGCCATCTCGCGTGGGACCCCCATGCGGGATCTCTTCCTCTATGACGACATCCGGTTGCTCCGCCGTCGCCACCGGAAGTGATGCCGTCTCTCCACGTGCGCGTTGGGCCTGGCGCGGCCCTTCCAGCGCTTCGCCGTCTGCTGCAACCAAGTAAGTAATAGGGCTGCTTGGCTTACCCGTCCGCAGGGGTGTAGGCGTCTCTCTCCCGTCTCCGCCAGGTCCTGGGATGGCGGGACTCCGTCGGTCGGATCGCCGATCTGCGGGGGACGTCCTGCCACTCACCCCACGGGGTGTCGTTCTCCCGGTATGCCTTTTCAGCTCCGTTTTTACTACCGCCAGCTCACGGAGGTCCTCGTCTGAGTAATCCCCTCGCCCGGACTTAGGGGTCTCCGGGCGGGGTGACAGTCTCTTTTCCCCGAACGCGGGGGTTGATTCAGCCGCCTCAATCGCCAGTGACCCAGCCGACTTGACCGGCTCCAGTCCCTTGGTTCCGGGACTCGCGCGGTTGAGCCATAGCGCGCCCGGGGACTCGGCGGAGCGCCTTGTCACGTCCACCGGGGGGTCATTAGGCTGTATAGGAATGAATGTGGGCATAGGCCACAGGTACAAAGTCCCGCAATGAGGGCAACGTGCCGCCGTGTTGACCGTGCCTCCGGGCAGCCCGCATTGTAGGCATAGCCCAACCACCGTCTCGGTATTGGCCACCCTCACTACTAGCACCCCGCCGGGCACTGAGTAGGGCTGTGTAGAGACCATTGTGCCCACAGTGGAGGAGCAGGCCATTCTCTTTACAGGAGCCACTTCCTGTACAGGTCTCTCCTTCTCAGTGGTTCCTCGCAACTGACTGATGGAAGTTGCTGGATCCGCCACTCCCTGCTTCGGCTCCTCCCTTCTCTGACAGAGCTGGAACCCGCCCCCAGGGGTTGCAATAATGGGCGGGTCCCACAGGGGAATATCATGCCCCCTAATTAAGGCCGCACCTCTCTCAGTCCTGGTGGGCGCGGTTAGCGTTTTCGCGCCAATTTCCCCACAAGGGTGGGGGTCTTTTCCCGCGGCTAGTTCCCGCCTTCTCCTGGCAGCCGCCCTTCGTGCAAGATAACCATCCTTTTTGCACGGCTCTTCCACGGCCGGAACTACTTTCTGTAGTGGCGCCGTCTGAATATCAGTCCCTGGGCCCAGTGGGTGCATCCCCACAGGCCATAGTTGATAGTCACTCCCCCTGGTAGAAATCAGGGGAGGGTCCCATAAACTCAACGGTTGACTCAGCACAGGGGCTGAATTAGTCACTGTCCATCCCGGCGCAGCCATAGCTTTCGCGCCATGCCCCCCTTTAGGGCGGGGCTCTGCTGTTCGCGCCATTCCCGGCCAGCTTTTTGCAAGTCCTGCACCAGCCACATTTTCTGTAACTGTCCCATGCGGTTTCCCTAGCAAGCGGGAACCGCCATTTTGATTGACTTTTGAGCCCAAAAAGTCCATCTGTTTGCTCTCCTCACGGGGTTCTCCCCCAATTATAACAATTTCTTCACACTCTTCAAGGGTGGCCCCTCGCTGTCCCATACAGGATAAAAACGGGGCAGCCATAGCCTTCGCTCCGCTCCAGAGCAGCCTGGTCAATGACAACTCGGCGACAGTCTGCTCTTCAGTGGGTTGCACGCCACGGGTGCCCTCCCCATCAGCCTCTGTCCGCCATTTCATGTTCTCCGCACCACGCGGATCCTCCACTCTCTCGTAACAGTTGTCGTACATGGGGCTCCACTCTGCGGGGCAGCCACCACACCGGTACAATAAAGATCAGCTTCAGATGCACCACCACATGTGTACCTTATCTAGGTGTGACCCAGTGTTGCACTACCTCAGGCTAGGCTCACTCTCTCAGTGTCTGCTGTGGCTCCTTCCTCCCAGTCTGTGCTCCCTACGGTGAGTGTCTAGAATGGGCTAGGTACTCTGGCTCTGCCATGCAGTACTTGGGGCGTCTACCTGTCTTGGTCAGCCTAGCGCAGACCCTCTCCAGGACTCCTGACCAAGTTAACAGGCTATCCCTTCTGGCATCCTACCAACTAGCACTGCCTCAAGGTGACTCGGTCAGCTATAACCCGGCTCCAGACCCCTCACTCCCTTCAGGCCCCTAGGTTGTCCCTGCGAACTGACAATATCCCGTCAGCCCCTCTGACCACCCCTAGGTCCGTCCCTACGCAGCACAAAGTGGCAGCAGACACTCTCCCTGTTTCCCAGTGTGCCTAGCTAGAGCCTGTCCTGTTGACGGATCTGATCTCAGCAGCTCGCCTCCAAATGTAACGGTATTTCTGGCCCGGCCTGACCCACCCAATCTCACATTGGCCCCTGTGGTCTAACCGGACCCCATTACAGTGTGAATATGCCTGATGGTGCACCTGTTGGCTACAGGACTCCTGAGTCTCCCGCATGATGGTGTGTGGGGAGGACCCGTCAGACAGGCAGCTGAGATAGTGTGCTGAGTCTCACCTAGTTCCAGTGCAGCGCCTCCACCTCACCAGGGCCCCTGCGTCCGCATGGGGATGATCCTGACAAGGAACTCCTCGGTGGTGCAACCTCCTGTGTAATCATTGGACTCTCACACACAGGGGTTTCTCTGATCAGCTCCATCTTTATTGTCACGGTGGGCATAGCTGCCCTCCACAATGGGTATATTCAGCCGATCATCTCGTCCGTGCTCCCTTTAGATAGGTATATCACCTAGATCAGGGATTCACTTATTCCCGCAGGAATCACTGTCCTGTGCCAGGTCCCTGGACACAGCCTCCCATGGAGTTACTATAACATAACTGACACTCTGATAGAACTTGAACTCCTGCCTCAGCTCTGACAAGAGCTGAACTCTTCCTCTACTCTCAGCAGAACCTTCTAGCAACTAACTTTTAGACACAGTGCTGTGCCTTATGTAAGCTTCTGAGGCTGACACACCTCTGACATCACTAACCATGGAGTCAGAGCATGTGACCAGTCCCAGCCATACACAGGGCACCCCACCAGGGTGTGAGGGGAAACCTCCATAATTACTGCTGGCATGCCCACACTTACCAGGCCTTACTGCCAACAGGAGAGATAACTGTAGGCATTTTACATGACCGCTACACTTGCTAGTATTACGTCACTGTGGAACTATTACAACTCGGTGCCATTTATCTATGTCTCATTGTTACTACAGAACTACAGAGAGTAAAAGACGGCCATCACAACATTTGGCTACTTCTAGTTTTCTATATGAACTCATAGCTTGTTCTTTCTCCCATTGCAAGCCTCTATTATTAAATGATGTCTAAATCTATTATCATGTAGCATCAGGGTAACTTCTAGGACCACTTATATTGAGTTCTGGTATATTTTAATTACTTGGTACATTTATTACCTAAGATTATTTATTTATTTAATATTTGCAACTTGGTTGCATTTTACATTTAGGATATCTTTTAATTGTTTTTCATTTTATGTTTATTTTAAATTTATGGTTTATATTAAGTCTATTTAGATTAAAAAACATGGGCTAGAGTTTGGTTGATGTTCGGTTCATGATGTTAGTGATACTAAGATTCCTTTGCTGGTTAACTCTCCATGAAATGTCTGTAAATATATGTATAACCTCTGTTCATTTAATGTAACAATGTATTGTCACCATAACTCTGTGCCCAGGACATAGCGGAACACGAGAGGTAACTCTCCATGTATTATTTCCTGTTCAAACATGTAATAAAATCCTTTTAAAAACCTGACCACATTTTCTTGTTTCTGCTTCATCTCAGAGTAAGCAGAGCTATAGAGATACCGAAGTTAGATTTTCATGATGGGGTGTGGAATTTCTGAGAAATATACTCTGAAACCAATGGAATTTGTAATGTAAAATTGAATCAGTGTGTTGCTGTCACCATACTGAGAAGATAGAATCTGTATTTAAGGAGTAGGACCATGAAACCCCAATTCAGCAATCGCATTAGGATCAGGAAACTGCCATTCAAGTCAATTTCAGTTTCATATATCTACTGTATCTCAAAGAGCTGCAACGTTGATGGTTTAGATGTCTCTTCCTTGTAGCATGGTGTTCTTCTGCTAAGGTGAACATGACTGTGGCGGGAGGGGGTAACCAGGCTATACAATAAAGGTTTAAGCCCATATGGTTACCCCTGAAACCGTGGGGTCCCTGGGAGCTACAGAGTACCATAAGCCAGGGACCAGGGATTATACATGTGGAAAATAAAGTGACCCCTGCTTTTTTCTGTTTTCATGTTCCCTTGGCCCTAGAACTGTGAAACTTCTTATGTGTAAGTTTTAGATGGGGTATTTGGGTAGAAATTCAATTATTTTGTTTGCACGAGTTCGGGGGCCGAAGTTACCGGTAGTCCTTTAATTCTCCCCGGCAAGCAGGCATGATTTTCCGGTACGCGGGGGGCTACCCAGTGTCCCCCAGACTCCTAGTTTTCGAGCCCAAATATCCCAAACCCATTTTCTTTATGACTATAAGGTATCCCAAAGTCCATACTTTATTAAACTGTACTTTGTAATGTTTTATACATTTGTTATAAGACTCTATACAGTCAGCCAGCATAGAGACACCGGCATGTCTGTATAGAGTCCGTAGTTCAAAGAGGAGAGGATGTTGACAGGTGTTGGTGTGCTAAGTGGCCGGGCAGGGCATGGTACTGGGTCCATAGAACAGAGACCCTCTGCAGGGAGGACCCTCTGGTTTGCTGGACTTAGTGGAGCCTGCCCAGTGGGTTGACTGGGTGAAGCGGCAGCATGCTGGTGTGTTTCCCATTGGTCAATTCATATGTCCCACCCACAGGGCATCGCGAGCTGGCTCCCTCCTCTGACGTCAGACAAAGGACAAGCTATTCCTATTGGCTGGCGAGGAGGAATTTCCACGCTCTGATTGGTTGCTCCTTCCTCCATGCTGAAGATAGCTTAGCGGAGGGTATGAAGGAGAAGCCCCAGTCAGAGAACCAGGCCATCAAGTGACGAGTCGATGAAGCTAGGGCGGGCTTTTCAAAGTTGCTCTGTTGCAAATAGCAGAACAACCAGCTTCATATTGAAGTTAGGAAAGTCTGCCTCGCAGAGACTAAGTCCCGTCTTTTGTGACCAAGTTCTACAAATTAAACGTAGCTGTCGCTGTCAGGATTTCTTGCCGAAATCAGTTCCAGGACAATCATGACGAGATCCCAGTATTTTCTTACGAATTTCGTTCCAGGACGTCCGGGGCAAGGTCTCGATCAGGGTAAGCCCTTTAAAGTGGGCGCCCTGCACTAGGAATGGATAGATATCAAACCCCATACCCCAGTAAGTGTGTATATTTCTGTCTTTTATATTTCTTTTGTGTTTCCGAGGTTTTTATCCAAATAAACCCAATTTTATCACCACTGTGTTTTGCCTATTGAATGATCCTGGTATAAATTTGTTAAAAGACCTGGTCTCCCGTGACAATGACATACTCCATGAAATTGTATTGAGATGGTCTAATTTTTCTGCCAGGGAAGCTTATCTATTTAAGCTTCCCAATTGAAAAATGGAGGCCAAACTGCAGCCACAAGTTTATCAAACTAGCAGATGTGCCCATTCTTTAAGTCCAGGATATTTCTATTCCATAAATCTATTGATATTTCTTTTGATAATACTTGTAGGTGGCTACTACTAGAGATGGTGATATCCACCCAAATCCGTTTCCCGGATTTTCTCGCATTTTCCCCCCAAAATCTGTTTCGCAGTGCAAAATCGGCTAATGCATTTGGTCAGTTTTGTAACAATGCTCAACTTAAGCAGGAAACAACCCACAGGGCTGAGGTAGGAAGGTGAAAGAACCGACCTGAGCCGAGGGACAGAGTCCTGATAGAGTAGTGAGTCGTAAGCCGAAGGTAAGGGCTGGCAGCAGTGTTGCGTAGTCTGTGTGGATGCAGAGGTCGAGGCAGGCTGAAGACAAGGATAATCGAGGTATGTGTGCCGGGTCTGGTAACGAGGAAGACAATAGGTAAGCACCTTACATGTACTCAGCATGAACTGGAACTTTGCATGGCAACTTCCAGCTTTATTACAGGGCTGTACTTTTAAGGAAGTTGCCAGCAGCAAAAATGGACGATTCTGCCACAGAGGGTGAGCAAGAGCAAAATCCTGGACTGGACTCTAAAAACCCGGCACGGATTTTGCCAAACCTCATAGATTTTAATCTGCGCGGATTCATAAAAAAACGCCATTAGAGACAATTGATTGCTGATCCAACAGATTGCTGAATCTGCAGATTGAATTCTACAAATCCGTCAATGGATTGTGGAATCTGTGGAGTGTATTGGTAATAGTAATAAAAAAATACGCAAAATGCGAATCGCCCATTTTAAGTTTGATCCGCTGAAATTCACAGAGTAAAGAAACTGGCCAATCTGGTGCGGATCTAAATCTGCCAAAAAAAATCACCCATCTCTAGCTACTACTGAGTACCACTATTTATCAAATGTAGAAACCAGTTGTAATGTAATGCACAGAAAAACTGTTATTTTTTAAAAATCTACAATAATAACGTTCAACTTCCATTTAAAAAAATTAAAGTAATTTGATTTTGAAAAGATTCCTTTCTCTGTTTAGAGTGAAGCCCTTGTACCCCTGGGGTATTGTAACTACTGATGCTGCTGTCACCTGTGAGGCTAACAAGAGGCCTGAGCCTCTGCCACTGGGAGCCTGGGGTATACTTACACTGGGTGCAGCGCCTCCACTGTCGAGGGATCCCAGCGTGGTGAGAGTGTTCCCTTATCAGAACCAACATATGCAGTAACCACACGCAGTTGGATAAAACAGTATTTACTTAGCATAATAATAATAACCCTTGCATAACGTTTCATACATAAACAGCATGACATTCCCCTGCATGAATATCATCACATCACCCCACACATGTAAATGGTTGCACCACTTTAGTGTCAGTCTTTATATCATCCTAGTCCTTGGTGTACCAATGTGCCAGGGCACTTAACCTCTCAGTGTCCACCAGCTATGAAGTTATTGTGAGTGTGAGGGACAGCGCTTCCCTGTATTGGGGCCCGTTGGTGCACTTCTTATACTACCTCCCTGATCACTGCTCCTGATCAGGATAATCCTTGGAACTCAGCAACACCGCACAGTGATCCCACGCCGCACTGTGCTGCTCTCTGCAGGAATGGATACACACGCTGACTCCACAGGGGAGGGATCCCCAGCCGGATGATCCTTTGCAAACTGTCTCTGCTATGGAGTCAGATATTCTCTTAGCACTCAGGCTGCACTGGCATTCAAGCAATGTCCTGCAGAATCTCTCTCTCTCTACGAGTACAGTGAAGGAGTCCCTGTCTTAAGGCAGTTCCCTATACAATACAGTTACTTCTCTACAGTGACCCAGGGAATTAACTGAGCCCTGGGGATTTACCTCTGGCCTAATCCCTGGAGCACTGCCCCGTGGACCTAACCTGCAGCTTCAGGCTCCTGGTCTTCACTGCCTGCTTCCTGTTCCAGCATGCAGTAGTCTTTCCTGCTCCTGCAGCAGAATCTTGCAGCCCTACTGGCTCCCTAGTGTCAGGTGGTGTCACTGCCCCTG
Organism: Ascaphus truei; assembly: GCA_036426205.1. Lineage (NCBI taxonomy): Eukaryota > Metazoa > Chordata > Amphibia > Anura > Ascaphidae > Ascaphus > Ascaphus truei. The sequence goes on from CM071569.1 coordinate 223,074,361, forward strand.
AGCATCATTGGGCTTGTAGTCCTGTCTGCAGCCTTTAACATAGGGAGACTCATGCTCTCCCTCTAATGGCTGCCACTCTTACCTTGCACTTGTGCGCCCCCTAAAATGGCCGTCGTGGAGTTGCCCTGCTCTTGCGCAACCTCCCAGGCACTCGGGCAGCTCCTCGCCACTTCCGCGCATGCGCAACTCTCGGCGTGTGCGCGCATACACCAACATTGCGCCCTGCCCCCTGCGGAGGGAACCGCCACTGACTCCGACACCCTGCCGCACATCTCTAAGGATAAGGAGAGGGGGGGGGGGGGAAACGGGAGCGCAGGGAGCCCGGAGGATACCTGGCTACATGAGTATACATGTTATTTAAAGCTGCAGTTCAGTCAATATCCTGCATGTGTGTTTTTTTTAATAAATCAGTTCTGTAGTAAGAAAAAATACTTTTAGCATTTTCTGTTTTTAAAAAAACAACTTTGAAAGACCAATTTTCTTGTATTCTATTTTTTAACAAGCATTTTCTAAGGCACTGCCCCTTCATGTCCTGTCACTAAGGCCTTGAGACCATTTTCTAACTTACGGGCTCAAAACAGCCACAGCGTATGGGTTGCTTTTTTCCCCTGCTAGCATTCTTAAACTTTACGTACGCTAGCTGATAGAAAAAAAGCCGCTTATAACATTTGCATGGAGATTTGGCATCTCCATGCAAGGCTGTTACAGGCGATCGTACACTAAATAAATAATCGTGTACATGAGCAGGGGGTCTCGGAACCTGAACCGCATTGGTTTCAGGTCCGGGGACCCCTAATTCAGGAGATAAAGGCCCCGTTATGGGGTGCCGGTATCCCCTGCACTTTCAAGCTCCCACGTCACGTGACCGGGATATTTACATTCTTCAGGGGATACCGGCACCCCATAATGGGGCCTGTATCTCCTGAAGTAGGGGGTCCCCGAGGCTGAAACCAATGCGGTTCAGCTCAAGAGACCCCCTACCCATCTACACTACTGTCAAAACACACATATCATTAAACAATAATTCCTTACCGTAGCGGCTATCTGCAATGGTAATGAAGCTGCATTAATGTGCATTTTAATAATAGTGTCCCATACGCGACGTGGACGCTATAAACATGGCGGCGACACCGATGCCCCAAACCGGGGCCTGTAACTCGGGAAGCTGGATGTCTCTGAGACAGAAATCAATGCGGTTCTGCTCAAGGGACCCCCTGCTCCCGCACACTATTAATAAAAATACATCAAAGCAGCTTCATTACCTTAGCGGCTAACCGCTAAGGCAATGAAGGGGTTAAGGCACAATAGCATGTTTATTGGGGACAATTGCCCCCAATAAACATAGCAAAATACAACACACATCCCCCCGCCCCCTAACACATACAATACAGTAATGGGCAAAATAACTATTATCCACATATGGATAATAGATTATTTGCCCATTATTAAACACAATGATCAGCATAAATAAATTGTGTTCTACTTACCCCCTGGCAATGATGGGCATTCGGTCACCCACCCTGCCCCAATTCATTTGTACATTCATTTGTACAGTGGGTTATATATGTAACCCAGGTCTCCAGCAGCTCCTAGAGACCCCCCTCCCTTGGAGCAGCGTGGTCGCGGGTGCCGCCGGAGCCAGCGACGGACCCGACGGCTGCTTCCAAAGGTGGGGGCCGGAGCAGGGAGTAGCGTGCTATCTCCGCGAGCAGGCTGGTTGCCGGGGACGCGATCGGGCCGTTGCTAGGGCCGCGATCGCGTTGCTGCAGTCCCGGCAGCTAGCGAGGAGGGCGCCGCCATTGCGGGGAGACTCGCGCATGCGCAGTGATCGCGCAGGCGCAGGTAAGGCCCCAGAGCTAGGGAGAAGTCGCGCGAGTGTAGGGAAAGTGCAGGAAGGGTTGAGGTGGCCTCCAAAGACTCGCGCATGCACAGGGCAAGTGCGCACGCGGCCCCAATGTATTTGCAGCCTCCACGGGACTACAACTCCCATGAGGCTTAGGGGCAAGCACATCAGGTGCCTCCGTGTGGCCAATAAGGGCCAAGGATCTCCAGAGGGAGCAATAAGATACATTTCGCGCGCTGAGAACGGCAGTTGGAGCTGGGGAGCGGTGAGGGAAGGAAGGGTGCAGAGAGCATGTGCAGCTCCTGCATCGAGTAAGGTCCCCCACATCCCAAGTAAGGCCCCAACTCCCCACCAGGTTAGTGGGTAAGTGTTGAGGGACGGCCCAGATAGGGACGCTGCCCTTAGTGCGTGTCTGTGTGCTGTCTTGTCAGGATCACGGCTGGCAGGGCTGTGAGGCCTGACAAGAAGGCATAGTGCTAGTGTGTAGCAAGTGGCTTTACGCGTTATGAAGTTTGCAGTGCGTAGTGTTAGTGTTAGGGTTCAGTGAGTGTCAGGACTGGGATGAGTTAGGGGAGTGGGGCAGGTTATTACTCCGCAGGCCCTAGGAGATTTCCCCAAGCCACCCCAGGTTGCGGTTCATCAGGGACAGGCCCTAGGTTAGGGTTCCTGTCACGTTAGGGTTAGTGAGAAAGAGATAGGGATATAGCGGCGGTTGCTGTTCCCGTGATGCGGTTGGTGTTCCCGTGATTCGGTTGTGTTCCCGTGAAGCGGTGGGACCCTCGTTGGGGTTCCTGGAGAATTACCTGGATAGGATCAGACGGATGCATCGCACGTCTGACCCTTTTAGAAGATTGTTGCGGACCCGAGCATCGGAGTGCTCGGAAGGTATTCACTCTATATATGTGCACCAACAGGCCTAACACATTAATTAGTGACTGCGCAGTCACCCACGTTCTCTCCTAGAGTGCGGGACATTGGGTGGGGATTCTCGGGACACTGGGTGGGATCACCTAGTGTTGGGAAGCGTCCTGCGCGACGCAGTAAGTGTCTCCTCTAGAGAGGGACACAGGTTATGATGTTGATATTGCTGTGATCTGTTTCTTGCATGTTGAGTAAAGTCCCTAGTTAATATATATATCTGTGTGAGTATCGATTATTGTGATTGTCCTGCGAGGAAACACTCCCCCTATGGTGGGAGCCATCGCAGGTGGAGGCGCTGCATCGTTGGAAGTAAGTACCCCTAGTATAAATGCCCCAGGTTCCCCATGGCGGAAGCTCAGCCCTCCTGTGAGCCAACAGGTATAGCACCACACTAGAAGTAGTCAGATACACCTACACACCCCAATCTCACTTAGGGTGGGGGTAAGAGGGCTACATTTGGAGGTGCTGCTGAGAGACAGACCTGGGGTGCCCTGTTCCATTTTTTTCCCAAATTGTCCAAGTCTCAATTTTTTGTCGCCATGTTTGTGAAGTCCGGACACGAGGTCCTTGCCTGGGCTTTGAGGCAGTATATGGAGCCTGGCCGGGTAGTGGCAGTAGGAGGCCTTCCCGCAACTATGCCCGCGGTTGAGGTTCAGTACTCTATGCGTAAAATTCCAGGGTGGCCGCACGCATGTGTTTTAGATGAAGAACACGATTCCACGGCCCCATGGAAAACAATACTTGTTGTAGCAACCCCCACTGCAAATATATGCCTGGCAGAGGCACCGTCCGCCCTGTGTATGCCCGGGGGCCCGTCTGAGGGATACCCCCTAGTTTACGCAGACCTAGTAAAATGGCGTCTCCCGCCAACGCAGGAGAACGCACGTGCTGCTGACTGCAAGCCTGCACTAGATTGTGTTGAGGAAAACTGTCCGGGATTGGCGGGAAAACCAGAAGGCTACCCCCCTATCTATACAGAGAGCCCTAGTGTAATTGCAGAGACTGTGATTAAAATGGAGTCTCTCTCTAGCAGTGAGTCACACCTAAGATGGCGGCTCCCGCCAAGTCGGGAGAGCACCAGGACTGTGCAAGAAATTGTTGCAGAGTATTGTCCGGGTTGGGCGCGAAAACCCGAACCCCGCCCCTGCACTGTGAGTGACTCAGCACAGAGCCAGAACCACTCCTTTGCAGAAAGAGCCCCTCCTTCAGATTCCACCAGGGGGAGCAAGCACTGTAACTTTCAACCAAACGTGGATGAGACAGACTGTTCTAGGGAGGAGGAGCCTGACCTCTATATCACTATGAGTTGTGCTGAAGTTAAGTCTGTCTTCAGGGAGAAATTACTTAGGGATTCCCGCTATCAACAACCGGTTGTGGAGGGCCCGTGTGCCCGAGTGAACATTTCAGATCCGGTTCCTGAGCGGGACGAGGTTGAAGTCCCATCGGTGGCGATGCGCCTACCGGCGAACCACCCCAGCGATTATACAGAGGAATCACAGGGTAAGGTGTATATACCCCCACCTTCTAGTGAATCCAGCGACCAGTCACTTGTGGTGATGCGCCTGCCGGCGGACCACTTTAGTGCCAGCAATGAACACCCTATCTTGGCGGATGCAGAGCCTGCTGTGGGCCCGTGTGCCCTAGAGGAGGTGTATCCCGAGGTTGCGGACCCTGCTGTGGGCCCGTGCGCCCTACAATGGTCAGTCCGACCTACTACCGAGGTACCATCGGTCCTGGAATGGGGACCAGTACCAAACGACGATGAGGGTGAGTCGACTGCCCCAGGGGTGTCGGGGGTGAGCCTCCAGGTGACCGCGGAGCACGATGGCTCCTTAAGTCTGGTCATCCGGGCGAAGGGCTCCCCTCTACATCGCGTCCTGGCGGAGGTGTCCTCCTTGGGAGAATCCATCCCAAGCCAGTGGAGTGGTAAGGAACTCCCTAACTCCCCACAATCTCCGATGGAGCTGGCCGTGAAGAAGGCCAGAGTTGCGGCTTATGAACGGAGTATGAGCCCGTGCGCTCCGACACAAGTGGTCCCAGGACTGGGATCCAACGCTCCCGAGTTTTCAGCGCGTAAGTGGACTGCCCCAGAAGTACCGGGGGCAGGTCCCAAGACGGCCGAGGTGGGAACTGACAGCATTCCCGAGGACCTGTTGGCCACCGTGAATCACCGCAGTGGTCGGGTGTCTACTCTTTACCCCCTGCCAGGTGAAACAGAGACATTGTCCAGTGCTCGCTTCTCAGTGGAAGCCTCGCAAGTCCGTAGGGACAAGGACTGTGTAAAGGAAGATCCAGGGAGACTGGCCTCCTTTAAGCCCAAAAAGGAGTGTGCCATTCGCCAAGTCGTGGACCGTGGAAAAGGTCCTGGCCTCCTGGTCTGCCGCATCCCTGCCGCGGATGACCGGGTAAGGGTCTGCTTCAGAGACACTGTGCTACTCCTTCCACCAGGGGGAGGAAGTAGCGAAGAGCCAGTAACTGTCGCTTTAGAGTGTGCTCTCCAAGAAATTTTTCTAGGGGAGGCTCACGGACGCAAAAGTGAGGTACCCCCACATGTTCAATTTGGGGCTCCCCACAAATGGTCTCAGCTATCCTCGGGTATTATGTGTGAATTTCATTGTACCCAGTCATATAATTGCCATGTGATGAGTTGTATTTTCTATGCTGTGCATTTTGATTGTATAACTATTATGTTGATTGATGTCGTTCCCCAAGCGGGGACGTTGGATTTTCCACCAGGGGGAGAGTGTAACCCAGGTCTCCAGCAGCTCCTAGAGACCCCCCTCCCTTGGAGCACACACACTGACTGACTGACTGACTGACATACACACACACACATACTGACTGACTGACTGACTGACATACACACACACTGACACACATACACACAAGGAATTCACACTTAGTGCAAATAGCTAATACATGGGATGTGTGCCGAGCACGCGTATTTTAAGTCAAATTTATTTGCGTTTTGTAACTGAAATTGTATTTTGATTTTTAATTAAAACATCATCAACACAAATACAATTTCTGTGACAAAAGTCAAAGAAGTTTCACACACAGCTTTTTATTTTTACATACAGGGTTGGTTCCTTTTGGTCTGCGGGGGACCTATGGAGACCACCTGCAGTCTCCTCGGGCTTCTCACGGGTAAACGGCTGCCGGGTCCATGGGGGACACCTGCGGGGAAGAACCGGTGGCCACACATCTGTGGGGGCACCGCGGACCCGTAGGGACCACCCGGTGGCCCCCAGACCCCCATGGGAACAACCCGAGGCCCCTCAGACACCTGTGGGTCTGACCCGGGGCCCCCCAGACAGCCGTGGGCCTACCCGTGGGGACCCCATTGTGGCCCACGGTAACCCGCGGAGACCACGTGGTGGACCATGGTGCCTGGCGGGGACCACCCATAGACCTCCATACCCTGTTTGAAAAATGGTGCTAGGCTACTGTGAGGTCTGTGAGGTGACCCATCAGGCCCACCGGGGACTCCCGTGGGCCTGGGGTATTAACCCTGTATGTAAAATAATAAATCATATATTTATGGGGGGGCACAGGGGGTAGGTTATGTTTAGAATAAATATAATGATGTTTATTGTGGGGCTGTGTATTGTTTTTCTTGTGGGTACTGGGGGTGGGGGAAGGGGGTATTGTCCCCAAGGGTATGTGGGTAGGCCTCCCGCCTGTGTTAGTGGGTGAAGGTGGTTAGGCCTCACGGAATGGGTAGTGGGGGAAAGTATTTAGGACTCCCAAGTGGTGGGTGAGGGTGGGTTAACCCCTTAATGACTGTATCGGTTAATGACCGCAAAGGTGATTAAGGGGTTAGGGGCTATTTTTATTCTTGTGTATGTTTTTCAGCACCGGAGGGACATGGGCAGGATGAAGATGAGGATGAAGACGGCCTTCATCGTGGGTGCCTGTAAAAGGTAAGTGTACTATGTATTTACTGTATTTATTGTAATTTATATGTTATGAAAATGGGCAAATGCATTATTATCCATATGTGGATAATAGTAATTTTGCCCATTACTGTATTGTACTGTATTGTATGTGTTAGGGGGGTGTATTTAGTTATAAATATTGTTTATTATTTTTGGAGGCGCAACATTGGTACCGTGGGGTCAGCCGGGGACACACGCCGGCCTGTTGGATGGGTTTTGTGCGTGCAAAAATGTAAACAGAGAAATTTATCTACAGTAAGTCCAGCTTTTTTTGCGGCTACCTCGAGCTGACGTGTTTTGTTGAATGCAACTTTCACATTCGCTAAGGTTGTGTAACTTACTGCATCCCGCATAAGGGCAGAATTGAACGCAAACAGGTTAACGAACGTTCAAAGTTGGACTTAGAAAAATTTCCTGAAAAAAGTCCGTTTTAGGACACAAAGTGCCTGTTTGCGTGTCTCTGTTAATCGCGTTCAGCGCAACATCACGTTCGAAGAGTACTTTGCGTTCTAAAAACCAGCCCTGCTTTTCCCCATTATCTCTTAGCATACAATTCCACTGCAGGAAGGGATTCTGGGAATAGAATATCAAAACCAATCTTGATCTTTTGTATAATAGAAATGTAAGACAACGATGCACTGAAAAAATAGCATAAATTATACATTATCTGTCACAAAAGGCAATTAGATCCATTCCTCAGAAAAGAAGGTAGCATGTGATGACTGGAGATGCAAATAAATGGTAGATTCCAGACACTTGCATATGTTTTTGCTGTCAAAATTGATAACCCCTACAACAAGCACTGGAAGTGGAATGGCATGCTTCGTGTTTTCATAATAAAGATAATTCTGACCCTTATGGACATGGGGTGACACTAATACTAGTGGCATTACCTGACATGGGATCAACATGACTGGTGCTGTAATTAATCTAGTTTCAGAACACATGGCAAAAATGTCTAATCGTTTCATTTATTTTGGTAGTTTCTAAAATTGATATTGATGACTGAATGAAATTCTTTTTAATACAATGTAAGATCGGTTTTGAACCTGTATTTAATAGCAATAGCTTACAGTATGTTCATTGGGCTCTTCTAGCTATAGCACTGCATTCAGTCCTGAACAGTAACATAGGCACAATAAATTCCCGACACCAGAGAGCTTTGCATATAAATGTATCTTGCTAAGGCCCGTGGAAGTTATAAATTTATGCAACAAAGAAAATAAATACATATTTTGATGCCCAACATTTTTGTTATGTTACATATTTTGATGCCTAACATGTTTGTTATGTTGTAAATGTTATGCTTGAGGCCAGGGCCACCAACAGGTTCCACGGGGGCAAGGACTAGTTTCCACTGGGGCCATCCATGTTGGTGGCATTGCAAGCCCCCTCTCACTTTCTCTTACACTTGCCCTCCGCTCGCACGTCTCTATTTCCGCACTCTCACCCCCTTCAATTTCTACCCCCCTTCTCTCACTCCCCTATTATCCTCTCCCTCCCCCCATGTATTTCTTCCCCCCTCTCACTCTTCTCCCCCCCTCACTCTTCCCCCCATCACTCTCCCCTCCGCCCTCTCACTCTTCCCCCTCCCCTCACTCTTCCTTCGCTCTCACTCCCCATTCCCTCTCTTACACCCTCATGATCAATGCAGGCAATTTACTGTACAATAGAGTTAAAAATGGACAAATTCCTAGAAATCTGACTTAAAATCTTTCAGTACCTTCTGCGCTCGCCAATCGACATTTCAGAAGTGATTGTAATTTATTTACGTCAACATTAGCATGCTGTGCGTCTGCTAATGCTCCTAGCAACAGAAAGCTATACATCACTGAAAAGGGTTGTGTTGAGGGTCATGTCTATAGGTTTGCCCAGGTGTATGATCAAAAACCAAATAGAAAATAAATCATTATCTAAATTGTTTATGTTGGTACCTCCGATATGGCGATAATGGGTCAATATTCTACAAAGAATTAGTTTAGTACCAATAGCTTTCAGAGAAAGCCTCTTATATAATTATTAAATACATATTTTAGAAAGTTTTTATTGTATTTATTTTTATATATATACGTACTGTAAATACACAAACAGATAGACCTAGGTGAAAATAGAGAAAGGAGAGACATAGGGTATTACGTCCTTTTACACAGTAAATAGCAAGGAAAGTATTGCACTCACATTTGATTAGTATTAATACGCATCCCTTGGACATTGGATCTGGAACAGAAATGGAAATTGTGGTTGCACTAGAATCGATGTCCAAGGACAGCACAATTCTTTACTTTCTCCTAATATCACACTCTGGGACAGAGGCTCATGACTGGAGGTGGATAGAAAACCGACATCCATGGGATGGAATACAGTCCGCTTCCTATATGTGGAGCTCAATCTCCTGCGTGGTTAGGACTCCTTATGTATGGGAGAATTGTGCAAACCAAAAATAGTGTAATTCACTTTAATAAAAAATATAAAAACAAATGCACAGTTCACTCACAGATTTAAAAGTCATTGGGGTCTATTCTAGTAGCTTCGATAACTAACTCATCAAGGATTTTTAGCAGTTCTCAAATTTTTTTTGCAAGGTTGCTATTCAGAAAGCTTCGATGAGTTGGCAAACTCGGAAGGCATTTTTTTGTGATTTCTTGCTCCTGCACAAACACATAAAGCGGGAGCTGGAAAAATCCAAATAGCGCAATTTGGATACATTTCGGATATTCTAATAGCTCCGATGAGATACTGTAATCGGAGCTCTGAAATTGCGAGTTTATCAAAGATGTCATCTCGCCAGCACTAGGGTGGTGAGAGAGGATCTGAGAGCAGGACTGTTTTCCGGCATCTGATTGATGCCGGGGGTCTCCGGAGCCGATACACTTAATACCAGCTCTTGAGACCCGTGGCTTCAATCCAATGCAATAAAAATGCATTTATTGGCAGCTTCATTACCTTAGTGGCTAACTGCTAAGGCAATGAAGGGGTTGACTGCCAGTGCCTGGTTTATTGTGGGTAGCAGGGTGGATGAAGGTGGTATTTGGGACACGGAGGGTGTTTAGGCCTTGTGGGAGGACTTAACCCTTCATTACCTTAGTGGTTAATACAGCTAAGATAAGGAAGGGGTTAACCCCTCCCTCTACCCACCCGGTAGGCATAAACACCCACTGCGGGCCAAATACCACCTTCACCCACCCCCAATACCCACAATAAACATTAAAACACAATACTAGACAATACACCAATTCATTGCCAGTGTTGTTACCTATGCCCTCAATGGGAGCAAAGATAGCCCCAATGGGAATGAATGGGCACCCCCTCTACCCTCAATAACAACATTACAGTACTATAATGGGCACAATTACTATTATCCAGATATGGATAATAGTGCATTTGCACATTCAAAATAAAACATTATCCAGCCAGCATAAAGTAAATAAAATTTCTACTTACCCTTGCCAGGATGAAGGCCATCCTCATCACCTTCCTCCACGTCTTTCTTCTCCGTTGGCAGGAACACAACAATAAAAAATACAATCTAATATCCCCTAAGCCCTTAATCACCATAGTGGTTTGTAACCACTAAAGTAATTAATGGGGTTAACCCCCCTCCACCACTACCCTTCCGGGAGGCCTAACCACCCACCCTGGGGCAACTACCCCCACCCTCTACCAATTCATTGGCACAGTGGTACATCATGCCCAGATAATATGGGCATGATTAACCACTACAGCAGTCAATGGAAACCTAATAAAAACAACAGCACCTAAACAACTAAAAATTAAAAAGAAATCAAATGCCTAAACAACACAACAATAAAAGAAATCAAATGCCTAAACAACACAATAATAAAAGATATCAAATGCCTAAACAACACAACAATAAAATAAATCAAATGCCTAAACAACCCAATAATAAAAGAATTCAAACGCCTAAACAATCCCAAAATTGCCCATTACTGTACTGCATGTGTTGGGGGGGGGGGGGGGGTGGGGTGGGGGGGGGTGGAGGTGGGTGGGTAGTAGGGTTGTTGTGTTTTTAATGTTTATTGGGGGTAGAGGGATTGGGTGAAGGGGGTAGTTGCCCTAAGGGTAAGTGGGTTACCTGAGCCTGTAACTATGGAAGCAAAGGGTCCCGGATCTGAAATTAATGAGGTTCAGCTGCGGAGACCCCCTGCTCCTGCACACTAGTTTTCAAATTTTTATCAAAATACTGTGATTGCTTGTGAGAGCTGTGCAGGGAAAGGCCGCTCTCTCTGTGCAGCTCAGATTTCAAGAAGCACGCAGAGGGAGAATTGTTTGTTTTGAGATGGTTTCAGATTCTTTCTGAATACCGTAATAACACAAATGACAAACCGTTCAGCGGGAACATGTCAAACCTTGCGAGATAGCAGCAAAATCATTGAAGCAACTAGAATAGGCCCCATTATGTGAGGTTTGAGAGTTCACCCGACACTAAGCATTGCTGAAGTATGTCTCTCTTACTCTCTCTTCGCTCCGGTACACACTCTATGGTGTGCACGGCTCACAGTCTGAATCCATTTTCGTGTCATATTTTGGAAGATCTCCTCTCACGTTACTTGGATTGATCACCTGGAACAGAGCTTAGTTTACAGCTGGGTGCTTTCTCTCTCTTTATCACACGTTTCACCTTAATGGCTTCTTCAGGGGTTAATGGCAGATCATCTGACCTTATCTCTTGCATATGGTAGTCACCTCCCCAAACTTATTGGTCAATGTTTGGAATATCCTATAAATTCACATATTATAGCAACAGTAGTACAGTATTATTAGCATTTCCATTACGAAACTTGGAAGGTTAAGATCATATAGATCATTGTATAAAGACACATCAATTGTTATATTAATCTACAATGATTTGGGCATGATTGTAAGGAGAGCATAGGTACACCTACAAATATACATATAGCTAAACAACTACTAAATGTAAACTATACATTTCATTATCAGATGTTAAATAACTAATACAGTTCACATCCAAAAGGGGGCTGGCAATATCTCATATTTATGGCACATACAGTACAGTATAAATATATAAAGGGAACAATATCACATAACAAAATTAAAAACATAGAGGCAATGGGAGCAGGAGATATATTCTTTGGAGCTAATAGGGAATATGTAATAGGTATTAGTTGCAACTCTAGCTAACAAAACTGAGCAGGATCACAACTAAATATACTGTACATCTTCATTTAGGGATCATTATCCCACATTGAGAATAGTAAATCTAACCTAAGACCAACCTAACTATCTAGCAAGTGTGGGGCTTATCTATAATGGCACCCATATATCCCATTTTTATCACCCCCCAAAAATATATAGATTTAACCCACAGTTTTGCTAATGTAAACACCTATGTTATTCGTTCCATCCAGCATGGAGAATGCATTTCAAAACCTTTAGTAGGACTTAGCAATAGATGTCTGATCTCAATTGGAGAAGGCACCCTAACCACTGATGATCCAAGGCTCGTCAGAGCCTCAATACTATATACCAGTCACTGAATCAATATACTGTAGGGCACAATAATTAACATTGCATATAATAAAGGAAACAGATCAACAGACATTGTTGATATATAATACAATTATAACCAACCATATTAATGTTATACATATTAATAGACAGTGAAATAGTAGATGCTTATGTCACATAGCAATCCAAGTGTGATGTCCACATACTGTATTTAAACAGAAAAAGGAAATTAGGTGCACTCACTGGATATATGTAACTGACTTAGGTGCACAGACATCATCCCCACTGGGGAGACCTATAATACAGGACACGTCCTCCTAAACCAAGAAGAAACTGGCACTCCAGAGGCCTTCATACAAAAAAATAAATTTTAATCTACATGGATTGACGTTTCCATCAAATACACCTACCATCTTGACAAAGGTCAGTGTATTTGACCGAAATCTCGATGTGTGAATTACATTTTTTTTTTGTATGAAGACCTCTGGAGTGCCAGTTCTTTCTTGGCTTAGGAGGATGTGTCCACATATCTAAACATACATATCTATATTTAAATGGATAGTGTGCAATGTTCACCAACTACATGGTATAAAGACTGGCTGATATCTAAATCCAAAGCATCTTCTCCAAATAAGGTGTAAAGCAATTCATTTTATTGACCTAAATCAGCTGCTGATAACTTATAGTTTAGTATAATGGAGAAATGCGACAATAATAATGATAGTGTGATCATCGGGAAGAGATGCAGATGCAGAGGCCGTTATTCGAACATTTCACGGAGCCGTTTTTGTGAACTCTGCTGTATTCTATGCGGCATTCACTTGTTATTATTCCGTGAACGCTGCCGTGAATGCCGCCAATCACACCAGTCACACCTGTGTTTACCGGGGTTGCTTTTTTTGAATTACCTGGATGCTGATTTCTTTGGGTGAAATTCTTCGCATATCCGCCAGGTGGCAGAAATGAATGAATTGTAATGTGTACAGTACTGTGCTACTGTGTCAATTTGAAGGTGTTTTAAAAACAGATAAAAACCAAGTCTACAGTACGACAGTGGTCCATTGTGAATCGACCTTGGTCCTTGAAGAAGCTGAAAACGTTATCAAATTTAGGCGTTTCATAATAAAAACCTCTAAAACACAAAGCTTTTTTCTACATTCTTATCCCTGCACAATTGCTGACTGGACTCCATGTGTACACCGGACACGTATAAAAAACCTGACTGTAGTTATGCATTTTTAATATGTTCTGCAATTAATGCTGCAACAGATAAGATGGTGACTTTATCAGAAATATATGAATATTTCATTTTGAACTATGATTTTTACAAACTTTCACATGACGTTCGTGGGTGGAAGCATTCGGTAAGGAAAACCTTAACTAACGATCATTGCTTTTTTCGCATTGCCCCTCCTGTCGGAGATAGAAGAGGGTATTGGTGTGTGATTCCAGATTTTTACAGTACTGCTGCGGCACAGTTTATTCGAGCATTTGCCCGTTCTGTGCCGCAGCAGTAGCCTGGCGCGCGCCCGAGAGTGACGGGCGCGCGCCGAAGCAGCGGAAGAGCGCCCTCCGATCGGGGCGCTCTCCCTACCGCTGCCGGGTCCGCCGGGTCCCCCGGAACCCCCTGCCGCTGTCCCGCGATCGCGGGACACCAGGGCTCCCTCGGGGAGCCCCTGGACGCGCGTGCAGGGGGCGCACGCTCCCGAAGACGCGTGACCGCGCGTCTATGACGCGCGGCACGCCGAGGGGCGGCCACTAGCAAGCCGGGAAATCTCCCGGCTTGCGGATCTGGCCGATGCGCAATAAAGCGTGTCGCCAGTGTATGTTTGATCATGGCAACTGCAAAAGGAGAAAGGTCGGGTTTAATCCTTATAAGATTCGTCTATCCCAATCCAGCAATGTGCCAGCGCTGACACCAGCACCGACTTATAATAACGGTCTGACCTTCAGTGAAAACCTGGTGACCGGAAAATCCTTGCTACCTGTCCCCCCAGATTACCCGCAAAAATTCCAGCCTGATTTCCAACCAGATTACACGTACCAGCATGCTTACCAGCATGATTACCAACATGATTACCAGCTTCAGCAGCTGTCAACTACAGGTGTAGCAGGCCAGCTGTCACCTGTCAACTATAATGCAGACTACAGGAGTGGCAGTGGCTCATCTGCACCCGTTTGGCAAAGTTTATAATTAAGGTAAATATAATGTACTACAGTATACTGTATTACACTATACAGTACAGAATTAAGTTTAAATCTGCATTTCAAGCTGCCTTTAAAAAATATATATATTATTTAAAAAAAAAACAATATGTGCATCAATACAATATGCACACAGACAAGTGATTAGCTACAGTAAGCTGCAGATCGGTCCGTTCTCCTGTAATCAATCGCTTTGCTGAGGGTTATTTAATTCAATTCTTGCACAGCATTATTGAAAATGTAGTCCTGCAATATCATTGACTGAGCAGTTACTACAGTAGATACAATTGGTGGACTGCTAGGGAGAGGGTGGGACTCAAGAGCCAAAGCCTATCAGAAGGGGAAGAGGGCTGTCTCAACGGTATTGCAGACAACGCTAAAATGCCATTTTCTGCACTCGATAAAAACACTAGTCAACACGCGTCTCAACGCGATAATGTTGGAAGAAATCACACACCATGACATGGGTATGCCCAGGTATATAACGCGTGAAATGTTCGAATAACGGCTGCTGCATCTGCATCACTTATTGATCACATGGGTGATCCTTCTACATGTATACATGGATCAAGGCACCTTATATTTCTAAAATTGGTGTAATAGAGAGAAATATTAGGTAGTACATAGTATTAATATAATGCGTAACACATATAGCATTTTGGTTCTGAGGGGAAATTTTCAAAAATTCAAAACGTGAACCAAAATGTTTAATGAAGAATTTGTCATATCATCCATATACTGATACTTCATAGGGATAATTAATACTTAATACTGGCTGCAAAATGTCACCAAGAACCAATATATGGCTTAGTCTTTAAGATAGGAACCCATATCGATGTCTATATTAAACCCCTGAGGTGTTAGGGGCTGTAACAGGGGACTTATCCCTGTTCAGGTAATGTGCCTCTAATCCAGCAGTGTGGTGGTTAACTGCTGATAGTCAATTAACAAAACACCACCTGCCTGATTAGATGGCTTAGAAAGCCTGTCTTTTGAAACAGGAAGTGAGAACTCCTTAGCTGTGACTGAGAGCTGAACTTGGGAGAGAGAGCAGAGATTGTCTTTGACTCTCACAACAGTCTTGAGCCCTGCCAGAAGAAACAGCAGAGCTGCTTACAAGACACAGGGAACACTTCTAAACCTGTATGCTGACCAACCCTGGAGACAAGGGAGCTGAAGCAGGAACAGTGAAGATTTTCCCTCCAAACCACAAGGAACAGATAAGACTTTCATTCTTAAAAGACTGCTTATATCTACTTATTGCATGCTATGTGTTTGGGGCTGCGAGAACTGCTTGACTAAGGGAGATGTGAATTATTGCATAGTGTTTCACTAGAAATACTCCCAAGTGAATAGAAGCTTTGTTCCCCCCCTGTGTTTGGATAAATTTCCTGATGAAAAGGAAAAGGCACAATAAAGCCTTATTATAATTTCACATTACAAACGACTCCAAGTGTGTACCTCTGTGAACGTCCGTCTACAGGGGCCTATTCTATAACACTTCATAAAAAAAATCTCTGGGCCGTTTACGCCGCCAGTTTTTTGAGCATTGCTATCACGGTATTCAGACAATCTCGATTACCTGTGATGAGCAAAATTCCCAAAACAGGCGAGTAGCCGGCGCCGTGATGATCGCCTCTCTCAAAAGGGCTTAACAGGCGATTTCTTTCAGCTGCAGAGAGAGCTGCATAGAGATGCCTCTCCTTGCGGATATCTCGCCAGTGATCAAAAGATTTTAATATAAATTTTAATACGAGTAGATGAGCAGGGGGTCTCCAGAGCAGACCAGCATTGATTTGAGGTCCGGTGACCCTCTGCTTCCCGAGATACAGGCCCCGTTATGGGGCGTCGGTATCTCCTATACATTTTATTCCCATGGTCACGTGACACGAGACATTTAAATGCATAGGAGATACCGGCACCCCATAAAGGGCCCTGTATCTCGGGAAGCAGGGGATCCCTGAGGCAGACATCAATGCTGTTCAGTTCAGTATATCCCCTGCTCATGCACACTATTAATACAATTTACATTAAAGCAGATTCATTACCTCAGTGGATAGCCGCTAAGGAAATGAAGGGGTTAAGGCACAATAGCAGGTTAATTAGTGGCAATTGCCCCCAATAAACCTTGCAATATGTACTAACCACCAATAAACAACCTACCAACCCCCTGTGCCCCAAACAACTCCTAATTGTTTGTTTTAATGCACAGGAATTATATCAGAGTTTGGCGGGGTGTCTTTGAGTGGTTCCTGCGGGTGTCTAGGGGCCCTTGGGTCATCCCTGTGGTTTTCT
The DNA here is from genome assembly GCA_036426205.1 of Ascaphus truei. Classification (NCBI taxonomy): domain Eukaryota; kingdom Metazoa; phylum Chordata; class Amphibia; order Anura; family Ascaphidae; genus Ascaphus; species Ascaphus truei. The sequence continues at coordinate 223,091,050 of CM071569.1, forward strand.
GGGGGCACTGGGGTAGTCCCTGCGGGTGTCCGGGCATTTTCGGGGTGGTGTCCGGGGGTCCTCGGGGTTTCCCGTGGGTGTTGACAGATGAAGAAAGAAGTTAGAAGATTAAAGAAATTAAGAAATAATGACAGAAGAAGAAAGAATACGGTGATAGAAGACAAAAGAAAGAAAGAAGATTTTTGTTACCTGTTCCGGATCTTCAAGGTGGATGCCGTTGGATTGACTTTGATGACGTCACGGTATGAGAGTGTAAGGATCCGCGCTGCGGGTACTCCCGCTTCCAGCGCCTCCTTACATTTTTTCCCTGCTGCTCGGGCACTCCGGCAGCGTGCCTCAGTCCTCGCGGTCCCCCCCACGGCTGCTCCCACACTTCCGGGTCGCGCGCGTCACCCTTATGGGCGCGTGCGGACCCAGGCTTCCATTTACTGGCGCCGGGCGCCTGACTCGCCTCCTCAGGTGCAGCACGCGCATCACACTCTACCCTGCCCCTGCTCCACCAGGTCAGTCCCCCAGGCCCTTCTCCCCTATCAGGATCTCCCTCAGGCCACTCCTCCGCTCCTCCCCTTCCTCTGATAGGCCCCAGCCCACTATTTAGTCTCCCCTCACCATTACCACCTTGCTCTGCATAGCTTCTGTACCTTGGTGCTGTCTGCTTTTGCCTGGCTCTCTTGTCTTTCAGTTCCTGTTCCTGTCCCTGGAATTTCTGCTGACCTCCCTGGATTTTGACCCTTGGCTTTGGACTTCGATCACGCTGCTCTCTGGTACCCCTTGGACTTGGCTTTGGACTCTCTACCTTGCTGACTTCTATATCCCTTGGACACGGCTTACGGACCCCTACTACGCTGCTCTCTCCACTCCACGACACAGGCTTATGGACACTCTACCATGCTGCCCTCTCTACACCTTGACCATTGGCTTACGGACTTTACCATTCAACGCTGAAGTTGGCAAGTACTGAACTCTGTCTATTTTTGTTATCTGGACAAGTTATGCTACTACCACACTCCGGCCGTGCTCCTGTTTGCTTCTAGGTGTGGTATTTCTACCTCAGTCCCCTTTTCTACCTCAGTCCCCAGTCTACCTTTCTACCTCAGTCCCAGGGTCTCGTCTGGCTTGTGGGCAGGCCGAGCATTACAGAGAGCTTCCTGATACGCCGGGATTAGGAGGGTCATCGCTTCTAAAGGTAAGAAAAATATTGAATGTATGTAATTGTATTTTTACATGGTTTTTAATTGTATTTTTTTATTTTTATATTTTTTATTGCACATTGACTGATAATGTATTAATCTGTGCACCTTTAGGGTACAGATAAATACAGCAAAAGCCAATGCATTTTTTGGCAAATGTTTGTTTTCTTTTGACTGTTATTTTTTCTATTTCTTTTTATTGTTTGGATTAAATTGTTTAGTATTTGGATGGCTTGTTTTTAGTACATTTTAGGATTGGTTAGAGTTTTTAATTATTTATTTGTTTTGTTGGCTACTGGTTTTAATTAATTAATTAATTAATTGTTTTGTTTGCTAGTGTTGTAAATTAATTAATTGTTTGGTTGGCTAGTGGTTTTATTTGTTTAATAGTTTGCTTGGTTAGTTGTATATTTAATTTTATTGTTTTGGAATAACATAACTGTAAATATTTAGCTATTTTGGTGATAGTGTAACAACCAGGGAGTCACGCTGTTCCCGGCATGCTCCCCACTCACCGGTACCGCTGCTGGCTCTCCCTGCACTGTGCAACCAGTCCTCCTCCAGACCGCTGATCGCTGCCACTCCAAGGTGCGCACGCACGCCATCGCTCCTCTTATGACGCCGGGTCGGGGGGCGCACGCAGTCACGCGCTCGCAGGCGCTGCCACACAGCGGCGCGGCCACATGGAGGAGCTCCAGCCTCTTAAAGGCACCCTACCCAAACTTAGTGCTGCAATCAAATGCAGTTTTATTACAGAACCCTCTAGCTCCTCCCCAGGGAGTCCTTCTGAACCTATCCCTGCCACAGCCTGGCCCATCTACACACCCCCACCTTGCTACCCTGCCATTGGATCCTCTCTCCTACATATACCCTGCGGTTTCACTAACTCGTCGGCTGAGCATAGTACCAGTTGTTCTCATTACTCTCTGCCTCCCTTGTCCTGTCTTGTCTTGTCTTGCAGTCTTCCTCGTGTACTGAACTGGCTTCCTCTTCGACTCTCCGTATCTCTGGCATCCCGAACTTGGCATACGGCAATACTACTCTCCGCACCTCTGACACCCCAAACTCGGCAAACGGTAAAACAATTACGTCTCTCTCTCTAACCCCGGACTTGGCTAACAGCACGCTCTACCATCCGTACCTCTCCTGCCCCGACTCGGACACCCAGACCATTCTACTCTCAAGACGTGGCCTCATGGCTGTGGGTGGCGTTATATACTTTCCCACCTCAGCACCGCGGTCCCGCCTCGTTTGTGGTGAGCTTGACCTGACAGATAGATAATTATTTGTGAACCGTACTATTAGGCTATTTAGTTCTTTTATTGTTGGGGCGTTTAGGTTCTTCTGTATTTATGTGATTATTGTGTATTTTTGGCATGAATTATTTTTATTAGGTTGACCATTGAGTGATATAGTGGCTTATCATGCCCATATTATATGGGTATGATATACCACTGTGCCAATCAATGGGTACAGGGTGGGTACAATGGGTCTGGGGTTGGTGCTTAGACCTCCAGGGTGGGTAGCATGGGACGGGGGTTAACCCCTTAATTACTATTGTGTTTATTAACCGCTAAGGTGATAAAGGGGTTAGGGGCCATTAGATTGTATTTTTTATTGTATTCTTTCTGGCAACGTAGGACATGGACCTGCAGTATGCTGATGAGGACGCCCTTCATGATGGCAGGGGTAAATTGAACGTTTTATTTACTTACTAGCTGAGAGACCGGCGTTGCCCGAGATGTAATGTTCCCGCTCCCCTCTCTCTCCTCTCTCCTCCCCCCTCTCTCTGTTTGTCCCCCATTCACATCAATCCAGTCCCCCCCTCCCTCCTTTACAGCTTCATACAGTGTGTGTGCGTCCATCACTGTGTGTGCGCGCGCGCGCGTCAGTGAGTCTGACGCAGAAACAAAAACACACACAGACTGACTGACTGACGCACACACAGTCAGTGTGTGCGTGTGTGTGTGCCTCAGTCAGTGTGTGCGTGCGTGTGTGAGGCAGTCAGTGTTTGTGTGCGCGTCAGTCAATGTGTGCATGCGTGTGGCAGTCAGTCAGTGTGTGTGCGTGCGTGCGTCAGTCACTGTGTGTGTGTGTGTGTGTGCGCGCGTCAGTCAGTGTGTGCGTCAGTCTGTGTGTGTGTCAGTCGGTGTGCGTGTGTGTGTGTCAGTCGGTGTGTGTGTGTCAGTCGGTGTGTGTGTGTCAGTTGGTGTGTGTGTGTCAGTCGGTGTGTGTGTGTGTCAGCGCTGGGGAGGGAGGTGAGTGGACCGCCGGGGAGGTGATGTGAGTGGAGCATCGGGGAGGGGAGCACCAGGGAGGGGAGTGGAGTCAGCGCCGGGGAGGGGAGGTGAGTGAGCGCCGGGGAGGTGAGTGAGTGGTGGGGAGGGGAGGTGAGTGAGCGGCGGGGAGGTGAGTGAGCACCGGGGAGGGGAGGTGAGTCAGCTCCGGGGAGGTGAGTCAGCACCGGGGAGGGAGGTGAGTGGAGCGCTGGGGAGGTGATGTGAGTGGAGCGCCGGGGAGGGGAGCACCGGGGAGGGGAGCCAGGGGAGGGGAGCCAGGGGAGGGGAGGTGAGTCAGCGGCAGGGAGGGGAGGTGAGTCAGCGCCGGGGAGGTGAATGAGTGGCGGGGAAGGAGGTGAGTGTGATGGGGGGGTAGGTGGTGTGTGTGTGTATACCCGGCGTTGGCCGGAGGCAGGGGGAGTGAGCGCCGGGGAGGGGAGGTGAGTCAGCACCGGGGAGGGGAGGTGAGTCAGCGCCGGGGAGAGAGGTGAGTGTGATGGGGGGAGGAGAGGTGTGTGTGTGTATACCCGGCGTTGCCCAGAGGTGGGGGGGGGGCGTAAAAGGCAGGGGGGCGTCAAAGGCAGGGGGGGGGGCGTCAAAGGCGAAAGGGGAAGGCGTCAAAGGCAGGGGGGGGCGTCAAGGCAGGGGGGGGTCAAAGGTAGCAGGGGTGTCAAGAGGCAGGGGGGGGGGTGGCGTCAAAGGGCTGGATTCCTCCCCTGCATTTTCCCTCACCTGGCAGCATGCGCTCGTCCTCGGCTGCCACTGGTTCTCTCCCCCTCGTGGCCTCCGCCGACTCCGTGGCACAAAGGAGGTATAAAAACTCGCTGCCGCCCGCTCCTCCTGCTCCTCGGGGATGTTGAGCCGTAGAGAGCGTGCTCTGGGATGTGGGGGGGAAGTGGGGGGGGGGTGAGGTGGGTGGGGGGGGGGGGTTGGGTGAATGGGGGGGGTGGAAGTGTGGGGTGGGAAGTGGGGGAGCGACACACATGCGACACCTACCTGTACTTTCCGGGCGCCGCCCATCCTTTCTCACTCGTGTCCGGGTCGCGGGGAGTGGGTGCTGTGAGTAAGGTTTCCTTCCGGCGCCGCCGATCTAGGCGCCGCGGGCAGCTGCCTGTTCCAGTTGAGCTTTGGCGGGGAGGGAGAGAGTGAGTTGGATGCACCGAGGGGAGAGGTGAGTTTGTAGAGAGACCCGGCATTGCCCGTGAGTTAAATTTCCCCTCCCTTCTCTCTCCCTCTTTCTCTTCTCCGTTCTCCCACATGGGAGGGACGAACAGTGGCACAGGAGGGGGGGGATGAAGACCAGTGGGGGACAGGAGGAGGGGGAGACGGACAGTGGACATGGGGGGGACGGACAGTGACAGGAAGGGGGGATTGGACATGGTACATGAGGGGGGTGAAGGACGGACATTGGAACAGGAGGGGGTATTCGGACCTGAACGGGGAGTGACGGGTACAGTGGACCAGGAGGGGGACGGACAGTGACAGAGGGGACGGGGAAGTGGACAGGAGGGGGGATCCAGTGACAAGGGTTGACGGCACAGTAGAGGTGGACTCGGGGACAGTGACTGGGGGGGCAGTGGACAGGAGGGGGGGGCATGGACAGTGGGTGGGGGGGAGTGGACAGTGGGGGCAGTGAACAGTAGTGGGGGGGCAGTGGACAGGAGTGGGGGGCAGTGAACAGGAGTGGGGGGGCAGTGGACAGGAGGGGGGCAGTGGACAGGAGGGGGGGCAGTGGACAGGAGGGGGGGCAGTGGACAGGAGGGGGGGGCAGGGGACAGGAGGGGGGCGTGACAGAGGGGAGGGGGGGCAGTGGACGAGGGAGGGGGGGGCATGACGAGGGGGGGCAGTGGACAGGAGTGGGGGGGCAGTGGACGGAGGGTGGCATTGGACAGAGGGGGGGCAGTAGACAGAGGGGAGGGGGGCAGTGGACAGGAGGGGAGGGGGCATTGCACGGAGGGAGGGGGCATGACAGTGGGGAGGGGAGGGGGGCAGGAACAGGAGGGGGGGCAGTGACAGGAGTGGGGGGGCATGTGGACAGGAGGGGGGCGTGGACAGGAGGGGGGGCAGTGACAAGAGGGGTGGGGCAGTGACAGGAGGGGGGGCGTGGGCAGGAGGGGGCAGTGGACCAGAGGGGGGGCAGTGGACGGAGGGGGGCAGTGGACAGGAGGGGGGCAGGGACCCGGGGTGGCAGTGGACAGGGGGGGGCAGTAGACATGAGGGGGGGCAGTGACAGGAGGGGGTGCAGTGTAAGGAGGGGGGCGTTACAGGATGGGGGGGCATGGACAGGGAGGAGGGGGGGGGGCAGTGGAACAGGAGGGGGGGCGCAGTGGACAGGAGGGTGGGGAGTGGACGTTAGGGAGGGGGGCAGTGGACGAGGAGGGGGGATGGGGTGGGGGTGGTGGGGGCGGGATTGGACAGGAGGGGGGGGATGCGAGTAGGGAAGGAGTGACGGGGGATGCGTGACAGGAGTGGGGGGCGGAGGTGGATAGAGCGGTGGCAATGTGGGGACAGGATGGGGGTGGCAGTGGAAGGGGAGGGGAGGGGGGGGCCCAGTGGACAGGGAGGGGAGGGAGGTCAGGGGACAGGAGGGGGGCAAGTGGAAGGAGGCAGTGGACAGGGGCAGAGGGGAAGGATAGAGTGGCAAGGGAGGGGCAGGTGGAACGTGAGGGAGGGGAAGCAGGGGCAGTTGGAGGGGGGCAGGGCAGGATGGACAGGAGGGGCGAGTGGGGGGGGTGAGAGAAGGGGACAGGAGGGGGGGCAGTGGACCGGGGGAAGGGGGCATAGAGTGGACAGGATGATGGGGTGGGCAAAGTGGACGGAGCGGAGGGAGGGTCATAGTGCGGAGAAGTGTACAAGGAGGGGGGAGCAGTGGACAAG
>CM071569.1:223097506-223130737 GCA_036426205.1 Ascaphus truei
GGGAGGGGGAGGTGTGTGTGTGTGTGTGTGTGTGTGTGTGTGTGTGTGTGTGTGTGTGTGTGTGTGTGTGTGTGTGTGTGTGTGTGTGTGTGTGGCGCCGAGCCTAGGGGGAAGAGAGTGGCAGTTGGGTGACGTCACACCCACCAATCTGATTGGCCAGAGGCTGAGGACCAATCAGATTCACCGCAGCTAGTACCAATCATTCAATTTTATATATTAAGATATATGCTAGCTGGCTAATGTTTGATTTAATAATGGGAAAATTAGCTATTATCCATATATGGATAATATTTATTTTGCCCATTGCTGTACTGTATGTGTTTGGGGTGGGTGGGAAGGGGGTTATTTATTGAAATGTAGGCCATGTTTATTTTTTAAATACAGGATTGGTATAATAGGCCACGGGGACAACCCGGGGACCCCGGATGCCCACGGACACCACCTGAAGACCCCATGGACACCAATGGGGATCACCCGGGGACCACTGTGGGGCCCACAGACACCCACAGGGACCATCCGAGGGCCCTAGACACCCGTGAGAACCACCAATGTGTTGGCGGGATTTGTATTTATTGCAATGTATTCAGCATTTTTATTTGCAACAGGATTGGTACCGCAGGCCAGCGGGCCACCCGAGGACCCCTGGACACCCACGGGTACCACCCGAGGACCCCCTGATACCACGGAGACCACCTGAGGATCCCTGGACACCCACGGGGACCACCCGGGTGACCACGCGAGGGCCCCCAGACACCTGTGGAGATCACCTGAGGGCCCCCAGATACCCGCGGAGACCACCCTAGGAACCGCGGACACCAGCAGGGACCACCCATTGGGACCACCCGAGGGCCCCCAGACACCCGTATGGACCACCCGAGGACCCACAAACACCCACGGGGACAAGCTGAGGACCCCTGGACACCCCCGGGGACCACCCGAGGGCCCACAGAAACTCGTGGGAACAACCCAAGGGCCCCCAAACCACACAGGGATTACCCAAGGGCCCCAGAAACCAGTGGGAACACGTGGAGGCCCACGGACACTCGTGGAGATCACCTGGGGACCCTTTGCCAGCCTCTGGTATCAATCCTGTTTATAAAAATGCTTTTATGTGGGGGCACAGGGGGTGGGTAGGTTGTGTATTGGTTGTTAGTACATATTGTAATGTTTATTAGGGCAGAGGGGCAGAGGGGGTGAGTGAAGGGCTATGTACCCGCTTCACTCACCCCCTCTGCCCCAAATAAAACTACTGTTCCTTAACCCCTTCATTGCCTTAGCAGTTAGCCGCTAAGATAATGAAGTTGCCTGTAAATGCATTTTTATTGCATGGGATTCATGCCGGGGCCTCCGGTGCTGATATTAATGAAAGAAATGTATTCTCAATAAAGTCCTCTCTCGTCGCTTCTCGGCAGCTTCCCACCACCTTCCTGCCAACTTTTCCTGGTGGGACGATTTTGAGAGAAAATCTTAATTCTAGAGCTGCGAGTAACCACAATAAGCTAATAGGGGCTACTAGAATTGTATGAGTTTGCAAACCTGCCGATAAGTGGCTTAACGCCGCTTGTTTGGCAATTTTTTTTTTCTTGGGGAAAAAATTGCCGAAAAATAGTTTTTATTGGTGACTTATCGGGGCTTACTGAATAGCAGTAGGCATATTTGGCAGAAAGGCATCGATAAGTGGCTTATCGGTGCTTAGTGCGTCGTGAGGCGCACAGAAGGAAGAGCGAGAGTAGTCTTTATTGAACCTTGGGACTGTGAAAAGTCTTTTGGAATGAGATCTAAGGTGATAAGTGCTGTGTGAATGAGGGGTGAGGAGCTTGTTCAGATAGCCGGGTAGCTTGTCCAGAAAGTATTTGAGGGCAAGACAGGAAAAATGTACCTTGTACCTGTACTCCAGGGGATAGCCAATCTAGTTTTTGGAGCATTACGCAGTGATTCTGTATGTGTTGTAGTTACAGTACATTGCAGGACAAAGCGGCATATTGAATTGTATGTATGTACAGGCATACCCCGAATTAACGTACGCAATGGGACCGGAGCATGTATGTAAAGCGAAAATGTACTTAAAGTGAAGCACTACCTTTTTTCCACTTATCGAGGCATGTATTGTATTGCAATCGTCCTATACGTGCATAACTGATGTAAATAAGACATTTGTAACAGGCTCTATAGTCTCCCCGCTTGCGCACAGCTTCGGTACAGGTAAGGAGCTAGTGTTGCTGTTCAGGACGTGCTGACAGGCGCTTGCGCGAGCTGCCGTTTGCCTATTGGGCAATATGTCCTTACTCGTGAGTGTACTTAAAGTGAGTGTCCTTAAACCGGGGTATGCCTGTATGTCTGTCAGGTACACAAAAATTATACAAACAGGTTTGGGACACCGTCATTGAGATGATGAAATTTTGTTTTAAGTTAATGTTAATTGTATGGGTGTGGCATTAACATCCTCACCACTGCAAGTTTTTCTCATTGCGAAAAGTATTTTCACTGTTCATTTTATCACTAGATTATTAAATGCACACACAGGTCTATTTTTACTCATTCAGCACACCTTGTTCTGAGTTGTACTATACGTGTTAATTTGTTTAATAACTATTCTATAATATATATGTAGCACATGTTCCACCCCCCCCACCCCCCAATCCCTATGGGAGATTATGGCTATGCGACTGCTCGGTGTGGTGCTTATTACTGTGTGTTACAGGAGATATGAGTTTCCCGCGATGGTGTAGGGTACTGGGCGGACTCTTAGGGATCCCCTGGGTTCGGTTCCTCTCGGTGTCAGCGCCTCCAGACATGGGTGGCTTCAGTATGACTGAAAGGAGTCCCGCTATGACAGTCCTTTCTCTCATTTACCTCCCTCCATACAGACTGCAGCAGAGCGAGAGGTACAAATGAGATGTTCTTTTTTGCAGCAGCCACTGCTGGTGTTATTGCAGCATATACTTCAATTGGATAGGGTGGGTCCCTGGCTTCTAGATGGTACTGGCCTGCAGGTAATGATGAAGCCTGCTGAATTAGATTAGAGCCTCAGCCCATGAGGGGCTGAGCACATGTCTCACTCCCGGCTGGGAGGAGACACGCAAGCTCCTACCCCACGCAGGGGCAGGCTGGAACCAACTCCAAACACTAACAAGAACTGAAGGTCTCACCCCTAAGGGGCTGAACTTCGTTCTACACTTTAGGCACTTCCTTCCTGTAGCCCATTTCACGTGCCCGGGAGATTTAAGCACACAGGAGATACCGGCACCCCATACTGGGGCCTAGAACTCGGGAAGCAGGGGGTCCCCAAGGCTGAAATTAATGTGGTTCAGTTCAGGAGACCCCATGCTCATGTACACCATTAGTAAAGTTCACATTAAAGTAATGGGTTTTTTGTTGTTGTTTTTTTTAATACTAGGACACCCTGCTTCCCGAGATACAGGCCGGGTGCCGGTATCTCTTGCAGTATTTAAATCCCCCGGTCTCGTGGGCTGTGACGCAGAGGATTTAAAAATGCATGATTGCCTATAAGAGCCATGCATGGAGGCACAGCATTTCCGTGCACCTCTTCCAGGCTGCAGATTAAACAGTTTTAGGGGGCTATGCACTAAGCTCCGTTAAGTCACTTTTAGAGAGCAAAGTGCTCTTAGTGCTCAAGTGCTCAAAAGTGCTCAAAAGTGCTTTTGCGCTCAACCCGATGCACTAAGCAACGCAAACAGGCACTTTGCGCTCTAAAAATGACTTTTTTCAGGAATTTTTTCTAAGTCCAACTTTGCTCGTTCGCAACCCTGTTTGCGTTAAATTCTGCCCTTAAGCGGGATGCACTAAGCAACGCAACCTTAGCAAACGCGAAAGTTGCGTTGATCAGAACACGTCAGGTCAGAGTAGACGCAAAGAAATGTGTGCTTTTCATTTTTTAAGAATAACTGATAGTACAGTATACCGCTCGCCAGATAGCAAATATTGTAGCCGGTGCAAAGGGATGGTACTGGCATAGCAAGTAAATAGGAAGACAAAACAGAGGTCTCTCGCAGATCCCTTTTACCACTACACAGACAGGCTAATAAATAAAATAGCAAGGATATAGTGCTCCTTGATATAGATCAGAATAGGCTGTAGGGGAGACCCTGGTAACCACACCCAGTGCTAGGAGTGAACAATTAACTAAAACGGCCTAATAGGCAAAACAATAAACTTTTATTTAACATATATAATTACAGCACAACGACGCAAAATCAGTAGGTGGTAAAAACATCTAAAACTCAGGTATGGGTGTATACAGGAGGCAAAATGGTAGGTATATAATGATAAATCTAGTTCTTAAGTAGAACCCTCCTGATATGCTTCTCAAAATGTAGGGGAGGTATATGAGGGGGAAGGGTGCCTAGTAGTGTCAGTGTAGCAGATAATCCTATCAAATACAAAGGCAATATCCCCCCTCCTAGATCAGAGGGGAGGGTGTAGTGTTGGTGTGTATATACTCACACATATATAGTAATACTAGAGTGTAGTATCTCAGCATGCATCAATAATTCAGTGAAAGTGGATGCGTGTGGTAGTGTACTTGTAATAATATCGCCACCATATAGGTCATAGGCAGCCCACACTGTTAATTCCACAACTTCCAGCAGTTGCTAGTGCACATCACTGCCCAACTGAATCGCTGGGATTAACTCAAACTCCGGTTAACACTCGCTCCCTCCCTCCCCAGTAACGGAGCAGTCTCACCCGTAACCTCCAACATCAACGGGATGACGTCATCCCGACGTACGTTTCGCGCTCAGGAGCTGGCACTTTCTCAAGGTAGGAGGTACCTACTGGCTGACTGTGTCACTTCTAAATACCCATCGGGCTGGGCGGGACACAGAAACTCCCCAATCACGCTCCAGTATGGTGATTGACAGCCTGGGGAACAAATCAAATGCTCGAGGGATTAAAAGGGATAACTATGACTTAACCCTAAACATGCTGTGGCCAATATAGCGGCTATGTGCAGATGATGCTATATGGTATACAGGAAATCGAATACACGGTTTGTTGAAGTCCCCAGTGCAGAGTACATGAGAACACCTAGATATACTGGATGAGCATACCTAGCTAATGGCTACTGTATGTGCAGATGATGCTGTATGATATACAGGAAATCGATTACACGAGTTGTTGGGGTCCCTAGTACAAGGTACATGAGTACACTTAGATGTACTGGATAAGCATACCTAATTAATGACATATCAGGTAGTCACGTTCCAAGGATATAGTCAAACAGTGGTTAGTATACAGCTCTCCATGCATAGTACCCTGGGGCCAACCTCCGGATGCAGAGACCATGGTGCCACTTACAAGTTTCACAGGTGTAGTGAGGACCTACAGTGATGGTAATGGGTAGATGTAGAGGTGTAGGACTGTACTAACCTATGGTGTCCGCCCAGTAGGTCAAAATGGACTCTAAAATTAGCTGTATACCCAGATCCCCCTCCAATGCAGTAAATTGGTGAGTATAGGTCCACCATGGTGATGTTATAAATCAAAGGAAGGATTTATAAATAAACCCCTCATTAAGGCCAATGGGGCTGAGTGTATTAAGTGTGTAGATCCATTTACACTCAGTCTGCAACAAAATCCTATCCCAGTCGCCCTTACGTTTAGATGTTTTTACCACCTACTGATTTTGCGTCGTTGTGCTGTAATTATATATGTTAAATAAAAGTTTATTGTTTTGCCTATTAGGCCGTTTTAGGTAATTGTTCACTCCTAGCACTGGGTGCGGTTACCAGGGTCTCCCGTACAGCCTATTCTGATTTATATCAAGGAGCACTATATCCTTGCTATTTTATTTATTAGCCTGTCTGTGCAGTGGTAAAAGGGATCTGCGGGAGACCTCTGTTTTGTCTTCCTATTTACTTGCTATGTTTTTCATTTTTGCATGCACTAAACCCATACAGCAGGCCGGCGGGTGTCCCCGGCTGACCCCGTGGGGTCCCCGAGGGAGCCTGGGGGTCACGCGGGTGTCCACAGCTGACCCCGCGGGGATCCGGGGGTCCCCGGCTCACCAAGCTGGGGTCCCCGCGGGAGTGCGGGGGTCCTTGTGGGAGTCCGGTGGTCCCGGTGGCCGTACCGGGGTCCCCGCGGGAGTCCCGGGGTACCCACGGGCCTGCGGTACCAATGTTGCACCTCCAAAAATAATAAACAATAATTATAACTAAATACACCCCCCCTAACACATACTATACAGTAATGGGCAAAATTACTATTATCCACATATGGATAATAATGCATTTGCCCATTTTAAATACATATAACATTCAATAAATACAGTAAAAACATATTACACTTACCTTTTACAGGCACCCACGATGAAGGCCGTCTTCATCCTCATCTTCATCCTGCCCATGCCCCTCTGGTGCTGCAAAACATGCACAACAATCACAATAGCCAATATAATGTCCCCTAACCCCTTAATCACCATAGCGGTTATTAGCCGCTACAGGCATTAAGAGGTTAACCCACCCTCACCCACCACTCGGAAGGCCTACATAGCCTCCCCCACTAACCCCCCCACCCCGTGAGGCCTAACCGCCCTCACCCACTACCTACAAGAGAGGCCTACCCACATACCCTTGGGGTCAATACCCCCTCCCCCCACCCCCAGTACCCACAATAAAAATAATACACAGCCCCACAATAAACATAATTCTATTTATTAAATACATAACCCACCCCCTGTGCCCCCCCCATAAATACATGATTTATCATTTTACATACAGGGGTCATACCCCAGCCCCACGCGAGTCCCCGGTGGACCTGACGGATCACCTGACAGACCTACAGGTTACCAGCAACTTGTTTCATACAGGTTCTGGAGGCCTGTTGGTTGGTCCCGCCAGGCACCATGTCCCCCAGGTGGTCTCCGTGGATCACCGTGGGCCACAATTGGGTCCCCAAGGTAGGCCCGCGGATGTCTTGGAGCCCCGGGTCAGACCCACAGGTGTCTGAGGGGCCTCGGGTGGTTCCCACAGGGGTCTGGTGACCCACGGGTGGGCACTACGGGTCCGCGGTGCACCACAGATGTGGGGCCACCGGTTCTTCCCCGCACACTACGGGTCCACGGTGCCCCTACAGATGTGGGCCACCAGTTCTTCCCCGCACACTACGGGTCCGCGGTGCCCCAACAAATGTGGGGCCACCGGTTCTTCCCCGCAGGTGTCCCCAATGGACCACACAGCCTGGTAGCCATGAGATACCCGAGGATACCTCAGGTGGTCTCCAGAGGTCTCACGCAAAACCAAGGAACAAACTCTGCATGTAAAAAAAATAAACCGGCCCTATACATTAAATACATACATTTTATGCTCTATTATTGCCCCTGTATGTTATACAGTATTTATCTATCTGTATGGATAGACATACAGGGATAATAATTGATTGTTTTGCTAATGTTTATGTTCTTTTCACGTATGGCTAATGTATTTATCAGCTTTATTTTGTCATTGTTGTGAATATTGTAATTTGTATTTAGTTACAGGTTAATTGTAATGGCTTCTTTATGGTACTTAGATTAGAATGATGGTGGTTACTTTAAATTAGAATTGTTTTGGCAATGGTTTGGCTTTAGGAATTGAATAGGGAATTGTATAATTGATTTGTATTGTATTGTAATTGTTTGAGGAAATGGATTAATTGATTGATGCTAATTGTATTGATGTTGCTTAGTTTCTATTTGATTTTCATGGTGGCATTGGTGGTTAGGGGACATTGTTCATAGTGTATTTTATTGTTACATATATTTTGAATAGTGTTACATGATGCACAGATTAATTGCTAAACAAGCCTACTTTTCTGCACTAATCAACATGCACAAGTCTAACCCACGCCGACTGTTCTCTGTCTTTGATACTCTACTCAAACCACCCTCAGCTGCCTCTCCTTCCTCCATCTCCGCTCAGGACTTTGCTGACTATTTTAAGGAAAAGGTGGAATCCATATGTAAGGATGTGCATATATATTAAAGGTTCCGCGCTGTCAATTACACCCAAATAGCGGAGGCTCAGAGCTCCTGAAGCCACAGGTTTATGCACCGTAGTCCCTTAGTTCAGGTGTTCACAAAAAGGGCTACATATATATAAAACAAAGCATGCCATCAGGATAAGAATCATTATTAGAAGCACTGTAAGAATGACATTTAATGAGAATTAGTACAATGGTCTCCTGCTACAATGTCTCCCCTCCCCTTCCATTTAGATTGTAAGTTCCTGGGATCGATGGCAGCAGTGTGTGTTAATGTTGTCATGTTACTGTCTGCACACCCCTTGAATATTTCCCTATTTGCTTCCTGTAAGCGCTGCCCCGGTGTGACCGTGACAACCTGCACAGTACAATATTCTTTCTGCGATCCGTGTTCTTCTCTACAGGATATTTGGTGCCTTATCAATAAGTGGTTATTAAAATGGTAAACTAACCCCAGGGTGCCTTTGCTTTAGGTATTTCCTTCGGGCAGTGTCAGGGGCCTAAGCCACAGCCATTCAGTAGCCATTTTACATGCACATGACCTGAATTCACCTGTGTGCTAATGTGTTGTTATTTCTAAAAATCGGGGTGCTATCATTTCCCCCCAGCATTAGAGGCGGGGTCCCCCGTAGTGGAACCGTGCTATATATAGCTCAGGGACCCCGGCTTCCCAGATACTGTACGGTATGGTTCCCATAATGGCAATGCAAACAATGTCAGCCTCCGAGGGATGTTACAGCTTCCGACTGGTCCGCGGGACTCACAACATTCACGGAGTCTGGTGCAAATGCTGCAAAGAAAAACCTGTTTCATATGTAACGGGTATTCCCCCATACAATCGCATATAATGTGTGTGTGCGGGGAACTTATTGTAAGGAAAAACCTATGTTTCATATGTAACGGGTATTCCCCCCCCATACAATCGCATATAATGTGTGTGTGCGGGGAACTTAGTGTTACGTGCAATAGTATGTAACGGGTATTCCCCCCCCATACAATCGCATATAATGTGTGTGTGCGGGGAACTTATTGTAAAGAAAAACCTATGTTTCATAAATAAATTGGGTAGATGGGATTGGGAGTGGGATTGGGAGTGGGAGTGGGATTGGGAGTGGGAGTGGGATTGGGAGTGGGAGTGGGAGTGGGATTGGGAGTGGGAGTGGGAGTGGGATTGGGATTGGGATTGGGAGTGGGATTGGGAGTGGGAGTGGGAGTGGGAGTGGGAGTGGGAGTGGGATTGGGAGTGGGATTGGGAGTGGGAGTGGGATTGGGAGTGGGAGTGGGAGTGGGATTGGGATTGGGAGTGGGTTATGCACCGTAGTCCCTTAGTTCAGGTGTTCACAAAAAGGGCTACACATACGTCAGAACATCCCCTCTGTTTCTTCTTCCCATCCTACACCTCTTCCTAACTCTCCTCCTGCCTTCCTTGACTCTTTTTCCACTGTCTCAGAGGAGGATGTGTCGCTGTTGATCGCCTCTTCTCCCTCTACCACTTGCCCTCTTGACCCCATTCCCTCCCATCTCCTAAAACCTCTTGCTCCTACTATAATCCCTACGCTCACACACATTTTTAACTCCTCCCTCTGCTCTGGTACCTTTCCATCCTCTTTCAAACATGCAACAGTCATACCATTACTGAAAAACAGAAAGCTTGACCCTACCTGTCTTTCTAACTATCGACCTGTCTCCCTCCTGCCTTTTGCCTCTAAACTCCTTGAACATCTTGTATTCTCTCGCTTGCTCCATTTTCTCAACACCTATTCTCTCCTAGACCCTCTACAATCTGGCTTCCGCACTGCTCACTCCACGGAAACAGCCCTCACTAAAATAACTGACGACCTCCATCCTGCCAAAGACAGAGGTCATTACACTCTGCTCATATTACTCGACCTCTCTGCAGCATTTGATACTGTGGATCACCCTCTTCTCCTTCACATTTTCCACACTCTTGGTATTCGGAACAAAGCTCTATCCTGGATCTCATCCTACCTCTCCCATCGTAATTTCAGTGTCTCTTCTGCTAACACCTCCTCCTCCTCTATTGATCTCTCTGTGGGGGTACCCCAGGGCTCTGTCCTGGGACCTCTT
The DNA here is from genome assembly GCA_036426205.1 of Ascaphus truei. Lineage (NCBI taxonomy): Eukaryota > Metazoa > Chordata > Amphibia > Anura > Ascaphidae > Ascaphus > Ascaphus truei. Next base: position 223,107,578 of record CM071569.1, read on the forward strand.
CTCTTTTCTCTGTACACACTCTCTCTAGGTGACCTAATATCTTTTGGGTTTAAATATCACCTCTATGCTGACGACACACAAATATACTTTTCAACACCTGACCTTACACCTGCTATACAGACCAAAGTTTCTGAATGTCTCTCTGCTATATCATCCTGGATGGCCCTCCGTCGCCTTAAACTCAACATGGCTAAAACAGAGCTCCTCATACTTCCTCCCAAACCTGGCCCTACTACCTCCTTCCACATTACTGTTGGAACTACGATCATTCACCCAGTAGCCCAAGCACGCTGCCTAGGGGTCACACTCGACTCCTCTCTCACATTCGCCCCTCACATTCAAAACATTTCAAAAACTTGTCGCTTTTTACTCCGCAATATAACAAAGATACGCCCTTTCCTCTGTTGCTCGACTGCTAAAACCCATAACTTAACTCAGTATTATGTTTTATATATATATATATATATATATATATATATATATATATATATACAGTATCATAATTGCTCCTGTGCTCCTGTAAGTGTCAAAGTCGCAACTGCCAAAGTGAATACATAGGTTAGTATATATTCACCAAATGCTGAAGCGTAGGTCGACGCCAGTGTGGAGAGATGTAAATCTCCAATGTAGCAAAACCAGATGCTGCGACGGAGGTCGGCGTCAGTGTGGAAGGCGTAAATCCCCAAAGGTAATGAAATCTAGTAGGTAGAATAGGTATATAATCACAGCATTTTATTTAGACATTAATAATAATTATACATTAATAAATTGTTTTTTAATAACTACATATTATCTGGCATTCGCTTTATTTCTAGCGAGGCTCTGTTGTTCATTTAGATACAGTATATACAGTTATAATACTAGTTATAATACTTATTACACTTATGTATATATAGGGATGAGTGCACACAAATTGGGGACTTGCTGACACACTATCTCCACCTGGATCTGGTGTTAGTCAGCGTTGTTATTGTTAGAAGACATTATTAAGCACAATGAGCATTTGGCATCTGGGTGTTTACATTTTATTTTAGGCTGCATGCCATTCAATAGGTTAACATATTTGCATTTCTCCTTTTTGTTTGTTTGTTTAATGACAAGATGCTGATATCTGGATGTGTAGGGTTACACTGGGGGTTGGAGCGTGGAAGTTTGAGGTGGGTCATCAGAAGAGGTATGAAATGGGTGCAGCCCTGGAGTTAATGCGGCTCAGGACCGTGCCTAGGTCACCTGATATTCTGTTGTTTCATGTTGGAGTTAATGTTATGGATTATCTGCGTACATTCGTTTATAATGGGGCATGAAACAGAATATTGTGAGGATTCTTATGGCTATTCTGGTTGTGGTGGATCAGTATAGGAAGAAGTTGCATAGGGTAATGTCTGGTTGTGTGGTTATAATTCGTCCTGTGGATATAGAAGAGGCTCAGTGGGTATGTTCAGGCATAATGGGGTCCGCCTGTCTGATGTGAGCCCAGGTATTGTTAATTTAAGTTTTCATAAGGATTTAAAGAGAGCATTAGGTTTGTGGGTGTGGCTAGGTCACTTTAAGATATTAAATGGCCTAGCCAGCCAGTGGCGGGTGTATTATTGTACAGATTGGGCCTATGGTATTACGTTTTGCATATCGCCGAGTTAGTACTGTAATTGGTGTCCAACCCAAGTTGGGCCGCTTGTGTTTTGGAGCATCCTCCCCAGTTGGTGATGTTTTATGTCTGCTTTCGTGGTCATCCATCAGTAGTGGGGGGTCATGAGCCACAGCAACTGTGGGTGTTCTTGGCACAATAAGGGCTAGTCTGAGATTTATAATAATTTATGTTGTACAATAAATAAAAGCTGCTGCTTTATCGCTCCATTATGTTGTATTGCTTGTTCTTCTTTCAGTCTTGGGGGAGGGATTTATTGGGAATTTCCCAAGTTAAGAATGACCCCAGCTGTTGGGCATAGAGGGCAGCATGATTGGGTATCCAGAACCCTTCCCATGTATATGGTGATGGGCAGCTGTGGGTTAAAGGCTTGCGTGGGGGTAAAGTTAGTGTAGGGGGAAATTAGGGAAAGGCGGAAAGGCACCACTCACCTGAAGGTGCCTAAGACGAGCAGAACCACCCTCCAGCCCTTTGTGAATGTTGTAATTATTGATTGACATGTTGAGTTCTCTTGATGCACACAAAGAAAAAAAAATACAAGAAATGTTAAATTAAGTTTGTTTGTTTATGTCACAACTTGGGGGACAGGTGTATTATTGTACAGACAGAGCTCAAAGTATAAAGTTTGGACATATTGCACATTTAGGTCTCTGGCCAGGGTTGGGCCGCTGGTATTTGGTAGCATCCACCCAGGTGAGTGATGCTTTGCATCGGCTGTGGCGGTCGTCTTTCAGCAGTGGGGGGTCAAGAGCCACAGCAACGCTGCAGGTTCTCAACACAGTGTGGGCCAGTCTGGGATTGAGAATAAATAATGAATAAACATGAATAATTTATTTTGAACAATAAATAAAAGCTGTCGCGTTATTCCTCCAATATGTGCTGTTTTTATTCTTGTTTCAGTCTGGGGGACGGGGGCTATTATTGGGGGCTATTTTTTGTGTTCACCTATATGCATCACTTTTTCTACTTTAAATCTGTGTTACAAAAATACCAAGTCTAAAGTGATGTTAACTTTCTGCATAAAAATCAGCACCAGATGTGTGAATCTGAAGCAACAAGTTTGTATGTATGACACAATTATGGATCAAAAATGTGTGCAATGTGTCAAAATTATGTTTTTCTGTGTGTTGATGCATACTGTATACCCTATTATACATATTATTGGTCATTAAAAAACAAAGATAACAGAAAGTGATTCAAAGTTTGTTTTTGGTTCAGAGAATATTATCATATTACTAAATAAAATAAACAAGAAAGGAGGGGGGAAATGTAAAGCTACAGTATGAAACTGCAATTTATTGGCGTTAAACAGACCTTACTCCGTGTTATATTTGTGCTTTTTTAGCACACCAGCTATTGCTAATGGCACTATTCGATTGTTCACAATATAGCACCAGTGTGATAAAGTACAGACAATATATAACTGATTTAAGATTTCAACAAACAATTTAATCCTTCATCTCACAGAACTAAGATGTACAACATGAACAATGAGAACATGTTTTGTGTATGGTTTACATTTATGTAACCTACTGTACTAAGGACTGCTGTGTTAGGGGTAGAAAATATGCCAAAAAGAAAGACAGCCCTACAAAACCAGGAGCTTTACTCTTAAAGGAATGTTGTTTATTCAGCTTTGGAGTTGTGTAACCACATTGCATTAAATACACCAGGTAAGAGGATTAAAAACGTGTTTTGCTTACCACTCTGAGCACTTCCTCAGAGAATAACCTCTTCAATATCAGTAATATTTATTGAAATATAGATAGACCATTCTAGTCAACCTAAGAAAAGCATACTAAAGAATTCTCTTTCTGCAATGTAACTATACACCCTACATCAAGTTCTATCTCCTTGCCCAATACATGATGTAAAGCCTGTCCCTTAGGAATGGTGGAAGAGAGCGTTGTGAAAATTGTTGTTGTTTTCGATAGATTGAGAGGCTGATATAAACAGCAAAGAGAAGTTGAGGATACCAAGAGCAAAATGAAACTGGGCACTACAGTATAATTGTTTCTGAGAAAATAAAAAGGTATGTGTTTATCACCTTCCATTTTGAATGCCTAGTGGTGGTTATATGACCACAACCACAGATAAGGTAAAGAGTTTTAACATAACTCATTATTCAATCCATGCATGTAAGGCCATTCGTTCTGCCAATCATTATGTTATTATGACTTCATCTGAAATATCATTTGGCACCAGCTTCATAATGCTAACCAATAGAACAAACTAAATGAAGTTGCAGGTAAGGTCCGTGAATGGATGTTTTAGTGCATCTCCATTCCCAAGAATATGATATCAGCCTGTCACCTAATTCTAGAAAGGAATCCCAATAAACATATAAGAAGTTAATATGTCATGGTCCAGAAGTCCAACTACATTGTATGAGCAGACATAATGGTGCAGTATGGCATGTAATACTTTGAAAAATGTACTAAAGTAAACAAACAAACCAAAAATGAATGTGAGCTGCCATGATATGTGATACAGCCACATCAGTTTAGTAGTGTGTATTGTGCCGATAGTGGAAAAAGGAGGCATTCCAGACATCACGCAGAAGACAAAATGCAATGTAACTACACATATAGTTACACGGATTGGAAAGTTTTGTAAACATGGTAGTGTGACCAGTATATACTGTAGTGTCTCCCTCTCTGCCACTACAATGTAATGTAGGCCTCCCCCAGAAGTAATGTAGCAAACATTTAAGTCTAAGGGGCTTATTCTAGTAACTTCAATAACCAGCTCGTCGAGGATTTTGCACTATCACTGAATGTTGGTGGAGAACTCTAAAAACCAGCACACCAACAACCGCTCACTCTAATGGTAAACATCACAAATTTACAGCTTGCAAACAACTACCCAAATTTCTACTCATACTATTACTCTCTTTAGCAGGTGATATTGAACCTAACCCAGGTCCTCCTGTTTCAGCTTTGTCCTATACCCCTGAGAATTCCACCTTTAAATTCCAAAAAGGTCTATCTGTCGCCCATATAAATATCCGGAGCCTGCTGCCCAAACTGGACGAACTAAGAGCATGGTGCCTTATGCATAAACCCAAAGCCATCGTTCTTACAGAAACATGGCTAACCCCTAAAACCCCTGATGCAAATATCGCCATTCAGGGATACTCCATTTCTAGGAGAGATAGGTCAAAGAGAGGAGGAGGGGTGTTATTTTATATTGCAGACACATTAGAATTTACACTGTTAAATTGCCCCCAAGCCCACCCTCTTTTGAAATTCTAGTTGGCAAAATCTGCCTCCCCTTTTCTAAGCCCATCTTGCTTGCTGGCATCTACCGCCCCCCTAAAGCCCCTCCACAATCCCTGACTGATATCACCCAGTTTCTTGGCTCCATTTCCTCTCTGAATGAGAAGAGTGAGCTGCTAGTCCTTGGGGATTTCAACTTCAATAGGCTTGACCCTAAAAACCACAAAATCCACACACAAATTAAATCGCTTAACCTATCGCAACTCATTTCCCAACCCACACGGACAAACCTGACATCGCACAACCATTCCTTGCTAGACTGGATTCTCTCCTTAAACCCCAACAGAATCCAATCCTCTGGCATCCTTCCTGATATTTTCAGTGACCTGCAATAGTGTACTGTGTAAGGAAAATTAAACCGCCCAATTCAAGCCGTAAAGTTCTCCTCACTAGAACATTTAGAAACTTTAACCCACAACAGTTTCTGGATGACCTTACCAACTGCACATGCACAGAATCGATTTAATTCCCAACTCTGATTCTGCGCTCGAGTATTTCCAATCCAAGTTCTTAAAACTCTGCGATACCCATAATCCACTACGCAAAATAAGGGTACGGGGGGCCCACCTTCCATGGGTTACAACTGATCTTATAGCACTCTACCAGTTCAGGGATACCTTGTGGAAAAGCTACAAAGTAACTGGCACTACCAAGGATCTCAATCAATACAGATGCCTGCGGAACATGTGCACAAGGCACAAGGCAAATATTACTCTGACAATCTCCACCAGAATACATCAAACCCAGCTAACTTCTGGACGGTTATTAACAATATAGCCTTCTAACCATCAACAACCAAGTAATATCACTAAGGGGGATATTACTCTGACAAACCCCACTGACATTGCAAATGCATTCAATGATTACTTTGTGGGGTGGGCCACTAACTTATTAGCGAAACGCAGCCCAAACCACAAACCTGAATCTCATCCTGGGAGTACACACATAGCCCCACCCCCTCCCAACACTGCCCACAATTTTCAATTTGGCCCAGTATCCGAAGAGGAGATTACACAAGCGCTCTTCAAATTAAAACTAAGCAGCCAATGTGGACCTGACTTACTACAATCTACGTTCCTACGACTTGGTGCCCCAGCCATTGCCAAACCAATTGCTTCCATAGTCAACTCTATCCTGTCTGCAGGCCATATCCCTAAAACCTGGAAAACTGCCAGAGTTGTCCCAATCTTCAAAAGTGGGGACAAAAACACTGTCTCAAACTACAGGCCAATCTCACTTCTCCCAATTCTATCCAAAGTCATGGAAACATGTGTCAACTCCCAATTAAGCGATTACTATACCAAGACAAATTTCCCTAGCCAATTCCAATCTGGCTTTCGCCCCAAGCACTCCACCGTAACTACCCTGCTAAAAGTTTGCAATAAAATCCAGTGTGGAATGGAACGGGGACAACTCACTGGTGCAGTATTCCTAGATTTTGCAAAGGCTTTTGATACTGTTGATCATGCTATCCTGCTTAACAAACTTCAGAGCTCTGGAATAGGGAAGCATGCTTTAAACTGGTTTCAGTAATAGGTAGATCCCAACATGTGTCCATCCCAGGCTCTAACTCCAACCCCCTTGATATCACCTATGGTGTCCCGCAAGGCTCTGTTCTGGGGCCTCTACTCTTCTCAGTGTTCATCAATGATCTTCCCACAGCTTGTCAGGAAGCCTCAATACACATGTATGCAGATGACACAATCCTATATGCACACAGCCACAGCCTCTCTGACCTTCAACTCATACTTCATTCTGACTTTTTGAGACTCGAAAACTGGATTTCCCAAAACAAACTGTTTTTAAACACTGACAAGACTGTAACAATGGTATTTGGGACCAAGACTAAATTTTTAAAGCTTCCAGCGACTGAGCTCCAGATTAGAACCAACGCTAACACCACCCTAACCCCTGTCACTAGTTTTAAATACCTGGGCATATGGTTTGACTCCCACTTAACATTCAGGATGCACATTGATACCCTGACAACCAAGACCTATGCCAAACTAGGGGTACTTTCCAGGAACAAATCCTCCCTAAGTCTTCTGGTCAGAAAGCGTATCGCACAGCAGATGCTAATGCCAATTATTGACTATGGAGACATAGTATATGGCTCGGCACCTCAAACCCACCTTAGCAAACTTGACACCCTCTACAATTCAATTTGTTGTTTTGTTCTCCAATGCAACTATAACACACATCACTGCGAAATGCTCAAAGAACTAGATTGGTCATCACTCGAGTCTAGGTGCAAAGTTCACCTTTCCTGTCTTGCCTTCAAATTTTTTACGGGCAAGCTACCCAGCTACCTGAACAAGCTACTCACCCCTACCACATGCAGCACCTATCATCTGAGATCAGACTCCAAAAGATTGTTCATGGTCCCAAGGCTCAACAAAGTATCCGGATGTTCCTCAATCTTTTACTGTGCACCCCAAAACTGGAACAACCTACCAGAGACTCTCATATCCACCACCAGTTTAAGTTCTTTCAAATCTAAGGCTGTCTCACATTTTAATCTGGTCTGTAACTGTTTCATTCGCCCATAATATATATTTTCTTTAACTGTACATGCAATGTCTTGTATATAATGTATATCCTGTTCATTTATTGAACTGTATTTGTAACCATGTATTGTCTTAACTCTGTGCCCAGGACATACTCGAAAACGAGAGGTAAAGCTCAATGTATTACTGCCTGGTAAAATATTTTATAAATAAATAAATAAATAAATTTTGAGCAGCTATCGCACATTTTGTTAGGTTGCTTTCACAAAACCTTGTTGAGTTGGTTAAATCATGCGGCGAAGGCATTTTCTCCCGATTTCTGGCTCCTGGCCAAACACATGATATGGGAGCTGGCGATAAGCTCAAACTCGCATGTTTGTTTTATAAAATCACGCTATTTCAGTAGCCTCAATAATCTCATCGGAGCTCTGGAATTGCAATTTTATCAAAAATTCTTGTCGCCACCCAGAGCTGCCGAGAATGGATCAGAAAGAAGGACTTAGAAAAAAATTGAATTTTTCCTGCATTGAATTGATGCCGGGAGTCTCCGGAGTTGATACACATTAATATCAGCTCCGAAGACCCCCGGCATCAATCCGATACAATAAAAATACATTTACATTTACAGCTTCATTACCATAGCGGCTAACCGCTAAGGCAATGAAGGGGTTTAATGTGGGTAATGGGGGTGGGTGAAGGTGGTATTTGTCCCGCAGTGGGTGTTTAGGCCTTGCGGGGGGGTTGCGGGAGGAGTTAACCCCTTCGTTACCTTAGCGGTTAGTAGGATCAGGATAAACTGAGAAAGTGCACCTCCACTTCTGGTATATATTAGGATTCAACAGAGGAGAGAGGAGGACACATTAAGGGGTAAAGTAATAAACCAGCCCAGTTTAATCCACAAGAGGCAAATATTCTGTCTCCATGGAATGACTGTGGCTGAGGTTCTTACCCGGTGCATCCGGTAAGCCAGGTGTGGAGCTGTTGCTGCTGACTATGAATCACCTTCTCTCTTCCAGCTGGTTCAACGTTCTGTAGTCCAATACTGTGGAGGAATCCATGACGCCCGTGTGCGTCACTCCAATCTCAATGTAGCAAGCAAACAAAATGTAGGATCGGTGGAACTGCGGCCCCTTGGAAAAAATCAGAACTCACCATTGATGAAAAAATAAAAAAAAAGTTTATTAATTACATGTAAAAAGTGAAACAAAAATACATAAATAGGACAAAAATCTCCTCCCACCCGTTTCACACCAACTCTGATGCTTTCTCAAGGAGTACAACACCGTGAGAGAAGGATGCTATTTAAACCTCTCCCACAAAATCAAATAACATCTGAAAACAATTAATTAATTTCAAAAAAGGAAACAACTGGAACTGGTACTGGTAGGTATTGTGTAACTTGACCTCTATAAATATATATTTATAATAAATCAAGTATATATCTATATTACTGTATAGTTACCAGAGTAGTCAGACTGGTCCGGTGGTAGAGAGACAGCACACAGTGGTATAGAAAAAAAACTGTATTAAAGATAACGCAGGAAACACCAAAAACCGTTATCTTAATACAGTTTTTCTATCCACTGTGTGCTGTCTCTCTGTCACGGACCACCGACCAGTTCTGGCTACTCTGGTAACTATACAAGTTTATTATCTGCTTTATGGGAAAGCTCAGAATTTTGAGAAGCTAGTGTGCAACACTGTTATGCTATGAACTCTATCTATCTATCTATCTATCTATCTATCTATCTATCTATCTATCTAATATCTATCTATCTATATATCTATACTGTAATATATAGTATATATTATAGATGAACAGCCTGCACTCCAATTAGCTCATTATGTCGTGCATGTCCCATAATAAGTTGATAAACTACGAACCGTTCGCACGGGAATCAGCAGACAGCACTCAGGTTTGTGAAAAATAAACATATATTGTAGAAACAAATGACACAAATCACCAACGTTTCGGACCCAGAAACGGGCCCTTCCTCAGGGTCACCACCCTGAGGAAGGTCCATACAGGACCGAAACTTGGTCTTGTTTATGCTGTACCATCTGAATACAGGTTTTTTTTTTTTTGCCATTTATCCTTGAGTGCTGTCCTTTGTCTTCTGCTAGGTAGGGTTGATGTGATGTTGATCTCTCTCTCTCTCATCTCTCCGTCCTCTCCTATCTCCTCCATCCTCTCTCCTCTCATCTCTCTCATCTCTCTCTCATCTCTCTCTCTCTCTCATCTCAGATACGGTCCCCTAGGGAACTAAAACTCATGCAATGTTCTGTGTGGTCTCTGTGTCTCTGTGTCTCTCGTCTCTGTGTGTGTACCTGCTGGCAACAGGGGGCCCTGAGTCTCCTGTGATGACATGGGGAGAACAGACAGCTTCTGGGTTTGCCTCCATCTTCTCTACTGGTGCAGCACCTCCATCTCCTGCAGCCCCACAGAGATGGGCGAAGTATCCACGAAGAAATATCTTCGCCTCCTCCTGATACACTACACTCAGGCAGGATTTTCCATAAAAGTGAAAGTCTTTATTGTCCTTCCTTATTCACAGCAGACAGTTGCACAGCAGGCTGTCCTCCTTTAGGATGTTCCTGACACCATCCAGGCCTAGGGCCACCCAGATGGGTCTAGCTCTTCCCCTACCCCCTAAGCAGGTAGGAGGTATGAGGTGTGCACTCTTCTTCCCCATAGGGAGGCCTCAAAGCTAGCCAGTCCTGGCAGCTCGGTCTATGCACCACTGTCCTTTCCACTCCAAGGACAGATACCTAATAGGAATGGCAATACCCCAAGTAGCTCCAACAGGCACCGCCCTGTGTCCTTGATTGGACACAGAGTCTGGTGACCTGCCTTCACTGCCTCAGTGTACTGCCTGAAGTGAAGGAAACCATGATTACTCATGGCAACCTGCCCTTATGCAGGAACTATTGCCAGGAGGATAGAATATACCCCAATCCTACCAGGGCTACACATATACTTCACTTTTTCCTCCGCAATTAAACAAGATAGCCCTTTCCTCTGTGCTCGTTCTGACTGCTAAAACCTGACTCAGGCCCTCATTCTCTCCCGTCTTGATTACTGTAACCTCCTGCTGTCCGGCCCTTCCTGCCTCTCACCTGTCTCCCCTACAATCTACCTAAATGCTGCTGCCAGAATCACTCTACTCTTTCCTAGATCTGTCTCAGCATCTCCCCTCATGAAATCCCTCCTGGCTTCCGATCAAATCCCGCATCTCACACTCCATTCTTCTCCTCACTTTTAAAGCTTTACACTTCTTCTCTGCCCCTCCTTACACCTCAGCCCTAATTTTTCGTTATGCACCATCCAGACCTTGCGTTCTTCTCAGGATGTCTTCTTTCTCACCCCCTTCGTATCTAAAGCCTCTCCACCTTAAAACCTTTTTCACTGACTGCCCCACACCTCTGGAATGCCCTTCCCCTCAGTACCCGCACTAGCACCCTCTCTATCCACCTTTAAGACCCACCTTAAACACACTTGCTTAAAGAAGCATATGAGTAGCACTGTGGATTCTGAACACATGATACATAAGCTTGGCCCCCTGCAGACGCACTTACCAGAACTTACCCTCATAACTGTCTTTGTACGTTCTCCCTACCTACCAATTAGACTGTAAGCTCCTCAGGGCAAGGACTCCTTTCTCTTACCTTAATGTACTTCTTTGTCAAAGCTCTTATGCCCATGTCGTTATTTATATTTCCCTATCTCTTTTATACATGACTCTATGTATTTCTATTACGGATTGTTCCTCATAAAGCCCTGCGTTTACTAAAACAATCTCTGTTTCCCTTACACTTGTGTGACTGAGTATTGGGTATGGCGCTTTTCTCAGGAGTACTCTCTATTATAGAGAGTAGTGTTGCATCCTTCTCGGGCGAGTGATCGGCCATTGCGAAATAAAAAAAGCGGTCTGTCGTTTATCTAACTGAGTCTCAAGTAAGCTAAAGAGAGGAGCATGCGCTGTGTTATTCAAGTAATTTGATTGAGGATAGTTATGACCCCTATATTAATTGATCGTTGTTGAGGCAGGAGGCTGATCAATCGGGTGCGAAAGGAGCTCCTTGCGTAAAACTAGCGTAAAGAGTGGGTTTTGGGGATGAATAATAGAAAAATGTGAGTGTTGCAATTGCAGGATTGAGAGTAAACGATACGGCGCAGCTATTCATGTAGGGCAACGATAAATGTGAAATTGGTGTGAAAGAAATCAGGATCCGAGTAAACACCATGAGGAGATATCCTATTGACTCCGGACATATAGTTAAGCTAAGTTATCTTGACTTCTGAATCACACATGAAGACGGGGATACCTATACTGCAATGTGTCATATGAGCATATCCTCTATGATGTATACGAAATATGACAGTGACAGGAGTATTGACAATCAACACTAACATATAGAGGAATGGGACATGCTCAAGCTGATCATAAAATGCCGTCATACTTAGGGCCATACTACTAATATGATTTAAACGAAGTACATGGATGAATCCACGCTTCACGAGAAATGAGAGCGGATAAATTCTGTTACGTCTACCAAGGGTGCGAGGAGGCGGTAGCGCAAAATCGGTAGCCGGGCCGTAGTCGATACATTTGGTAATATTCAACTGACAGAGAGCGGATGAGGGAAACGATACTCAGCAGTGATTCTGACGTTTTGTGTTTTTGATGATTGTGAAACGCAAAATGAAACAGCCCGGCGTATGAAGAGGCTGGTGAAGGGTGGCAGTAACAGTCTTACTGTGAGGTTAAAATATAATGACATTTTTTGAGTGATAAGTGAAAAGTCTTGTGCTAAAGAATAGAAAGTAAGAGATAATATACGTAAAGTGATCGAAAACGTAGAGAGGCAGTACTTCCTCAGAGTTAAACAAGTGGTAACACTACTTTAATTCAGAATTACCTGTCTGCCTTAAAGAAATGGGGAGAAAGATGAAGCTATGGGAACTACTAACACATCGTAACATACGTTGGGTACATATGCTAAGGAGAGTAAGACTTCATCGCGTGCATACATGTATCAGTGGTCGCCAAATAGTTCGCTCGTGGTCTCTACAATTCTTCTCTTGGCTTCTTATTTGGCGTCTCGGGCAAAGGGATATTTGATGACAACAAAAGCTCTGGGTTAAGATCAGGCAGCTGGTAGGACGGACGTGATAAGAATTGGGCGCTTAAAAAAAGTAGGATGAAGTAACGCAACTGGTGAATTAATAATAATAAATACGGCGCAGAATAGGTATTTGATAGAGTCGTACCAGGAGGATGTGGGGGCCCGGGGATTCTTTGTATACACTTGAACTCTGACCAGGGGTGAGTGCAGGAATATGCCTTAGTTTAGTCGGTAGCTGTGACGGAATCTCGAAACACAAGAGTATCCGGGACTTCTGTACTTAATGAATGGTGCCGCGATGGGAAGATATTCACTAAATGACCTTCCTTCCTACATGTTACTTTTATTCTATAGCGCACTAGTCCCATGATCTGTTATTTATGTATCTGTTAGTTATTTATTACCACATGTTATTACTAATGTGAAGCGCTATGTCATTCATTGCGCTAAATAAGAAAGGACATACAATAAACTACCCTAAATTTCCTTCCCAATGATATGTATGTACTGCTTGTTAGAGGCGATCTCAGTAAAGTGACATACAAGTTCAGAGTATGAAATTAAATTAAATAGAAGGATAAAATTACTAAAGCTATATTGAATACTAGTTCACCAGAGAGAGAGCAAGGGATAGACATAGAGAGACATAGAGATGACGAGACGAGAGAGACAGAGAGAGAGAGACAGAGAGAGAGAGACAGAGAGAGAGAGAGAGAGAGAGAGAGACAGGCAGAGAGACAGAGACAGAGCGGTAGAGACATAGAGAGACAGAGAGAGAGAGACAGAGAGACAGAGAGAGATCATAAAACAGATAGTAGGATTATGAAATTCAATGATTTTGAAAGACGCTGCAATTGAACCTAAGGGTGTACTTAGTTTTTTACACATGGCTTCTCCATTTTGGCTTTATTTTTGTTAAATAAATCATGATGCGGTGTAATATGTCATGTGGTGTTGTTCATCTGAGGTTGTATTTACCAAATTTTAAGACCTGCTAAGGAACAGGTGATTGTTATTATGTCCTCTTATGTAAAACCAAAGAATTCAAAGAGGGTGTACTTTCTTTTTCACACAACTGAATATATATAATAGTTAGTATTGCATGTAATGAATGACAAAATATTTTAGGCTTTGGTCCCTTCCATATTTTCAAATGTTTTAGTTTTTTGTGTGTATTTGCATATCTTGCTTCGACTACACGGAAAGCAACCTACAGCTGCAGCGGCCATTATTCGAATAAATCACAGAGCCGTTGTCGTGTGCTCTGCTGTATTCCATGCGGTATTAACTCTGCATCCCGTGTTACCACCGCCGTTCACACCGCATTCACGCTGCCAGGCACCCGCGGTTCATCTGTTTAATTTAATGGTTTCGGATTTCTTTGGGCGCATTTCTTCGCGTATCCGCCAGGTGGCAGAAATTAATGAATTGTAAAGTGTACAGTTCTGTCTGTGCTACTGTATCAATTTGCAGGTGTGCAAAACCAGATAATGTAAAAAAACAATTCTACCATAGTGGTCGATTGTGATTTGACCTTGAAGACATTATCAAATGTAAGTGCTTAATAATTAAACCATTTAAAACTCAAAGCTGTGTGATGCATGAGCTTAAATGGTCTCCATGTGAATGGATATTCCAGGCAAAAGGTGACACATTGTGTGCTCATTTGCATGTAATTTCCCAGAATCCCTTGCTGCAGTGGGACCACTATATGCTAAGTGATAATGGTTGAAAGGCAGGGTTGCAGACCTGTCTAAGACATGTGAATGTTCTCATAAGTGATATTCTTTATTGGTATATGCTAACGGTGGAGGTTTTTTGTTGCCTTTTTCACCCACCATAACTTTAAAATAAAAAAAATAAAAATGTTATATATATATATATATAAAATCTTCTATACATCTGTAGAAGGAACCTGTAAAAAGAGAAGGGTAAATCCAATTTGAATTTAAAGAAAAATATATGGCAACACAGCCTAGCAATCCTATAAGAACTAAGGGTCTCATGCAGTAAGTGCCAAAAAAGTGCTCTCGGCAGGGGTTCAATATCGGCATGATTTTGGCGATTTGCCCTCGCAGTATTCAGGAAGGGCCGAATCCCTGGCGAATCACTGCGAAAGCAAAATGCAGAGTAGCCGGTATCGAGACAGCCTGTCTCCTAATAACCTGGCGATACGCCGTCCCCTGCCGATATGTGTTTGCAGCAGAGAGAGATCCGCCACTCCCTCTGAGCAAACATCGGCAAGAATAAAAATATATCAAAGCAATTTTTACTCATAGTGTAGATGTGCAGGGGGTCTCCGGAGCTGATCCGCATTGGTTTCAGGTCGGGGACCCCCTGGTTCCCGAGATACAGGCCCCTTTATGAGGTGCCGGTATCCCTCTGCATTTAAATGTCCCGATTACGTGACCGCGGAATGTAAACAAAGCAGAGGGATACCGGCACCCCCTAAAGTGGCCTGTATCTCGGGAAGCAGGGGGTCCCCGGACCTAAAACCAAAGCGGTTCAGCTCCGGAGACCCTCTGCACATCTATACTATGAGTAAAATACACATATAAATAAACAATCATTTCTTACCTTTGCGGCTATCTGCTATGGTAATGAAGCAGCATTAATGTATTTTTAATAATAGTGTACGGGAGCAGGGGGTCCCCTGAGCTGAACCACATTGATTTGTGGATCAGGGACCCCCTGCTTCCCGAGTTACAGGACTCGGTATGGGTCATTGGGTGCCAGTGTCGCCGCCATCTTTATAGAGCCCACGTCACGTTTTCGACGCTATAAAGATGGCGGCGACATTGGCCTCCGATGCCCCATACTGGGGCCTGTAACTCAGGAAGCAGGGGGTCCCTGAGCCACAAATCAATGCGGTTCAGCTTAGGGGACCCCCTGCTCCCGCACAATATTATTAAAATACATTAATGCTGCTTCATTACCATAGCGGATAGCCGCTAAGGCAATGAAGGGGTTAAGGCATGATAGCATGTTTATTGGGGACAATTTCCCCCAATAAACATTGCAATAAACAACATACACCCCCTGTGCCCCCAACAACCCCTATACCCCCATTACATATATTACATTTTTGGGATGCACAGTAATGATACTAGAGGCCGATGGTGGCCCTCGGGTGTTCCCTGCAGGCCTGCCGTACCAATTCTGTGCCCTCCCTAAAAAAATACAACAACACAAATACTTTACAATAAATACACCCCCCCTAACACATACAGTACAGTACAGTAATGTGCAAAATTACTATTATCCACATATGGATAATGAATAAAAACAGCCAATGTAATATCCCCTAACCCCTCACCATAGCGGTTATTAACCTCTACAGTCATTAAGGGGTTAACCCACCCTCACCTACCACTCGGGAGGCCTAAATACCCTCTCCCCCTCCCCCCCCCCCCACCCCGTGCTCCCCCCACCCCCAGTACCCAGAATAAAGACAATACACAGCCCCACAATAAACATCATTATATTTATTACATACATAACCCACCCCCTGTGACCCCCCATAAATACATGATTTATTATTTTACATACAGGGTTAATACCCCAGGCCCACGGGAGTCCCCGTGGGCCTGACGGGTCACCTCACAGACCTACAGTAGCCCAGAACCTGGTTTCAAACAGGGTCTGGAGGGCTGCGGGTGCTCCCCGCCAGGTGCCATGGTCCACCAGGTGGTCTCCGCGGGTCACCATGGGCCACAATGGGGTCCCCACAGGTAGGCCCGCGGCTGTCTGGTGGGCCCCGGGTCAGACCCACAGGTGTCCGAGGGGCCTCGGTTGCTTCACACGGGGGTCTGGGGGCCCTCGTGTGGTCCCTACGGGTCCGCGGTGCCCCCACAGATGTGGGGCCACCGGTTGTTCCCCGCAGGTGTCCCCCGTGGACCTGGCAGCCGTTTACCCATGAGAAGTCCGAGGAGACCACAGGTGGACTCCATAGGTCTGTAGAACAAAGTTCTAGTTAATAGTGCTACAATGACTAAGGTAACTAAGCCCTAAGCTGTGAGAAACATATATAAAGTCCTGGTAGGTGCTGTAGATGGGAGATATAAAAGACCCCACTAAATCACTTCCGATTAGGACTGCATCTCAAGCGCTGCCATATACCGTGTGTATAGATCCCAGTAACAACAATCAAAGGTGTAACTCAAATGCAGTAACCTGATGTTCCTCCGGGGTCATGCATCCCTGGGAATCTGTAGATAGTGGTTCCCCAAGGGGAAGGTGAAGCGGAGCACAGCCGTGCAATCGAGAGGTAAATCCAGTATAACAGCCAATCAGGTAAAAAAACTTCTTTATTGAATAAGCGACAGCATGGTGCAGAAAAGGATAGTCTCCATAGGTCTCCCGCAGACCTGAGGAAACAACCCTGTTGGTAAAAATAAATAAACATGTCCTGTACATTAAATACATCAACCCCCCCCCCCCCCCAACACATACAGTACAATAATGTTCAAAATAACTATTATCCCGAAAGGGATAATAGATTATTTGCCCATTATTAAACACATTAAGTAGCATAATAAAAGAAATCAAGTTCTACTGACCTGATCAATATGAAGCCCCCTCGACAGCAAAATCTATGTCCTCCGTTGCAAACAAAATACATAGCCAATACATTGCTATTACATTCTGATATCAATTAACCCCTTAATCACCTTATCAGAAAATAACCGCAAAGGTAATTAAGGGGTTAACCCACCCTTCACCCATTCATTTGTACAGTGGCTTCATCATGCAACTATATATATATATATGTACATGGTTTTCACGGCCCAATCAGGGCCGTGGGAACCATATGACGATAATGTGACATCATAGGCCTATAAAAGCCTATGTCGTCTCATTTTGAAGGCAGACGCCGAGGAGGACGGACCTCCGTAAGGAAGAAGAGGACTGGGGCATGGCAGCAGACGGTAAGAAGACCCCAGCAGACCCCAGAAGACCCCAGAAGAACAAGAAAGAAGACGGAAGAACACAGATGAAGATACTGTAGACATTTTGGATTAAAAAAAAAGTCTTAGTTTATTTTGTTATGGTTTGTTATTTTATGGGTTCCTGTTGCTGTGCGTGGATTGGTGGGAGAGCTTGGTGTTCAACGGGAGTCGGTGAGTTTGCCAGCTAATGGTAAGTTAACTAAAGAAATGTATTTTTTGGGAACTTTAACTGTTTTTTGTAATTTATTCTATGTGATACAATTTTTTTTCCATTCTCATTTCTTGCCACTGTATGTATATATGTATGTATGTATGTCTCTATCGATATATACATACAGGGTAAGAAATGATTTGGTTGGAAATGCCTGTTTTGCACTATTTAAATGTATTTTGATAAACTGCTATTGTTAAATGTGTGTAATTGTATTGTATGTCTTTATTTATATAGCGCCATTAATGTACATAGCGCTTCAAAGTAGTAATACATTTGGTAATCAAATAAATAACAGATAATATAAATAATAGATCATGGGAATAAGTGCTTTAGACATAAAAGTAACATTAAGAAGAGGAGTCACTGCCCCGAGGAGCTTACAGTCTAATAGGTAGGTAGGGAGAACGTACAGAGACAGTAGGAGGGAGTTCTGGTAGGTGCGTCTGCAGGGGGCCAAGCTTTATGTATCATGTGTTCAGAATATCCACAGTGCTATTCATATGCTTCTTTAAGCAAGTGTGTCTTAAGGTGGGTTTTAAAGGTGGATATAGAGGGTACTAGTCAGGTACTGAGGGGAAGGGCATTCCAGTCGTGTGGGGCAGTCAGAAAAAGGTTTAAGGCGGGAGAGGGCTTTAGATACGAAGGGGGTAGAAAGAAGACATCCTTGAGAAGAACGCAAGAGTCTGGATGGTGCATAACGAAAAATTAGGGCTGAGATGTATGGAGGGGCAGAAGAGTGTAAAGCTTTAAAAGTGAGGAGAAGAATGGAGTGTGAGATGCGGGATTTTATCAGAAGCCAGGAGAGGGATTTCATGAGGGGAGATGCTGAGACAGATCTAGGAAAGAGTAGAGTGATTCTGGCAGCAGCATTTAGGATAGATTGTAGGGGAGACAGGTGAGAGGCAGGAAGGCCGGACAGCAGGAGGTTACAGTAATCAAGACGGGAGAGAATGAGGGCCTGAGTCAGCGTTTTAGCAGTTGAGCAACAGAGGAAAGGGCATATCTTTGTTATATTGCGGAGGAAAAAGCGACAAGTTTTAGAAATGTTTTGAATGTGAGGGGCGAATGTGAGAGAGTATTCGAGTGTGACCCCTAGGCAGCATGCTTGTGCTACTGGGTAAATGATCGTAGTTCCAACAGTAATGTGGAAGGAGGTAGTAGGGCCAGTTTTGGGAGGAAGTATGAGGAGCTCTGTTTTAGCCATGTTGAGTTTAAGGCGACGGAAGGCCATCCAGGATGATATAGCAGAGAGACATTCAGAAACTTTGGTTTGTACAGCAGGTGTAAGGTCGGGTGTTGAAAAGTATATTTGTGTGTCGTCAGCATAGAGGTGATATTTAAACCCAAAAGATGTCATTAGGTCACCTAGAGAGAGTGTGTACAGAGAAAAGAGAAGAGGTCCCAGGACAGAGCCCTGGGGTACCCCCACAGAGAGATCAATAGAGGAGGAGGAGGTGTTAGCAGAAGAGACACTGAAAGTACGATGGGAGAGGTAGGATGAGATCCAGGATAGAGCTTTGTTCCGAATACCAAGAGTATGGAGAATATGAAAGAGAAGAGGGTGGTCCACGGTGTCAAATGCTGCAGAGAGGTCGAGTAATATGAGCAGAGCGTAAGGACCTCTGTCTTTGGCAGCTTGGAGGTCGTCAGTTATTTTAGTGAGGGCTGTTTCCGTGGAGTGAGCAGTGCGGAAGCCAGATTGTAGAGGGTCTAGGAGTAATGTAATGTTTAATTAGATAGATGCAGTTTTTGATGTTCTATGGTGTACTTTAGGTCAGGGTGAGGCTGGCTTTGTTATAGTGGTTTTATTTTGGTACTACTATTTTGTCAGATGTTAACTTTTTTAAAGTAGTTAATTCTGTAATTGATTTGGATGGTATTTTAATTGTTTTGGGATGTCATTAATTAATGGTCATTTATTTGGCTTGCATTGCTTGGTTTAAATAGTATACTTGTTTGGATTTCATTGTCTTTTCTTTTGAATATTTTATTGTTAACATTGATTGGTAGAGTGTACTTGGTGCACAGATTTTATGCATCATGTATACAATGTCAATTCAATCTTTTGATTGGCATTTGATGCTTTTGATTGCCACATGAGAATGATTTTATTAGGAAATAGGATTTTGTTGTACTGTGACAGATACGGAGAAGTGTATTTTTATTTATGCGTTTTACTAAACCCTTAAATATTTCTTTGTATATTGGTTCATCATGTATATATATATATATAGCAGTATTGCTGACCTGAAGAAGAGAGGAGAACTCTCGAAAGCTTGTCCTATGACATAAATTGTTAGTCCAATAAAAAAGGTATCACCTAATACTGAAGAACTCATTTATTCTGCACTATCGCAACTGGACTAACACGGCTACTTTCTGCTTTATATATATATATATATATATATATATATTTGCATGGTGAAGCCACTGTACAAATGAATGGGTGAAGGGTGGGTTAACCCCTTAATTACCTTTGCGGTTATTTTCCGATAAGGTGATTAAGGGGTTAATTGATATCATAATGTAATAGCAATGTATTGGCTATATATTTTGTTGGCAACGGAGGACACGGATTTTGCTGTCGAGGGGGCTTCATGTTGATCAGGTCAGTAGAACTTGATTTCTTTTATTATGCTACTTAATGTGTTTAATAATGGGCAAATAATCTATTATCCCTATCTGGATAATAGTTATTTTGCACATTATTGTACTGTATGTGTTGGGGGGGGGGATTGATGTATTTAATGTACAGGACATGTTTATTTATTTTTACATACAGGGTTGTTTCCTCAGGTCTGCGGGAGACCTATGGAGACCACCTGAGGTCTCCTCGGACTTCTCACGGGTAAACGGCTGCCGGGTCCACGGGGGACACCTGCGGGGAAGAACTGGTGTCCCCACATTTGTGGGGGCACCACAGACCCATAGGGACCATCCGAGGGCCCCCAGACCCCCATGTGAAGCACCCGAGGTCCCTCAGACACCTGTGGGTCTGACCCGGGGCCCACCATACAGCCTGTTGGGACCCCATTGCGGCCCACAGTGACCCGCGGAGACCACCTGGTGGACCATGGCACCTGGCGGGGACCACCCGCAGCCCTCCAGACCCTGTTTGAAACAAGGTGTTGGGCTACTGTAGGTCTGTGAGGTGACACGTCAAGCCCACCGGGGACAACGATGGGCCTGGGGTATTAACACTGTATGTAAAATAATAAATCATGTATTTATGGGGGGGCACAGGGGGTGGGTAATGTATGTAATAAATATAATGATGTTTATTGTGGGGCTGTGTATTGTTTTTATTGTGGGTACTGGGGGTGGGGGAAGGGGGTATTGGTCCCAAGGGTATGTGGGTAGGTCTCCCGGCTGGGTTGTGTGTGAGGGTGGTTAGGCCTCAAGGGGTGGGGGGGTAGTGGGGGAGGGTATGTAGGCCTCCCGAGTGGTGGATGAGGGTGGGTTAACCCCTTAATGACTGTAACGGTTAATAACCGCTATGGTGATTAAGGGGTTAGGGGATATTACATTGGCTGTTTTTATTCTTGTTTATGTTTTGCAGCATTGGAGGGGGCATGGACGGCTATGAAGATGAGGATGGCCTTCATCGTGGCAGCCGGACAAGGGTGAGTGCAATATGTATTTAATGTTTTTATTGTTCTTTATGTATTTTAAATGGGCAAATGCACTATTATCCATTTGTGGATAATAGTAATTGTGCCCATTACTATACTGTATGTGTTAGGGGGGGTGGGTTTATTTTTTTATAAGTATGTACTGCACCGACACACTTTATTCGAGCAAATACCCAGTATGTACCTGGCAGATACCTGGAATGCGCCGCTCCTCACCTCTGACAAGCCCCGTTGCGTTTGCCTTCCCAGCCTGGGTTCATGCCTGGCTGATGGGCGGCTGATCTGTTAAATGATAATGATTAGGATTTAATAGGCTGCAATGCTTCGCGTGTCTACCAGATGGCATAAATTCATGAATTGTAATGCAGTATATATATATATACTGTGCAGTATTGCAGCCAGCGGACTGAGGTCTCCTCAGGACTTCTCACGGGTAAACGGCTGCCGGGTCCACGGGGGAACCTGCGGGGAGAACTGGTGTCCCCACATTTGGGGGGGCACCACAGACCATGGGACCATCCGAGGGCCCCAGACCCCCAGTGAAGCACCCGAGGTCCCTCAGACACCTGTGGGTCTGACCCGGGCCCACCATACAGCTGTTGTGACCCCATTGCGGCCACAGGACCGCGGAGACACATGGTGGACCATGGCACCTGGCGGGGACCACCCGCAGCCCTCCAGACCCTGTTTGAAACAAGGTGTTGGGCTACTGTAGGTCTGTGAGGTGACACGTCAAGCCCACCGGGGACAACGATGGGCCTGGGTTATAACACTGTATGTAAAATAATAAATCATGTATTTATGGGGGGGCACAGGGGTGGGGTAATGTAGTAATAAATATAATGATGTTTATTGTGGGGCTGGTATTGTTTTTTTTTTGTGGGTACTGGGGTGGGGGAAGGGGGGTATTGGTCCAAGGTATGTGGGTAGGTCTCCGGCTGGGTGTGTGTGAGGGTGGTTAGGCCTCAAGGGGTGGGGGGGTAGTGGGGGAGGGTTATGTAGGCCTCCGAGTGGTGGATGAGGGTGGGTTAACCCCTTAATGACTGTAACGGTTAATAACCGCTATGGTGATTAAGGGGTTAGGGGATATTACATTGGCTGTTTTTATTCTTGTTTATGTTTTGCAGCATTGGAGGGGGCATGGACGGTATGAAGATGAGGATGGCCTTCATCGTGGCAGCCGGACAAGGGTGAGTGCAATATGTATTTAATGTTTTTATTGTTCTTTATGTATTTTAAATGGGCAAATGCACTATTATCATTTGTGGATAATAGTAATTGTGCCCATTACTATACTGTATGTGTTAGGGGGGGGGGGGGTTATTCTTTATAAGTATGTATGTGTTTTTAAATTAATTTTGGGGGGCACAGAATGGTAAGCAGGGCAGCGGGTAACATCCGAGGGCCCCCGCGGCCTATAGTTTCATTCTGTGCATATATGTACTGTATGTTAGGGGGGTATAGGGGGTGTTGGTGTTATATATATGTAAATATGTATTATGATATTGTATACTATATATATATATATATATAAAATATATGTAATATATATATATATATATATATATATATATATATATATAGTCAGATAAGGCAGTTGGCACTCCAATAGGTGCTGGTAAGCCACAGGTGCACGTCCCATATAGAGAATGTAGTTATACGTTACCGTTCCAAGGATTGGTAAACAAGAGACAGCACTCAATGTTGAAAATCAAAGTGTATTAGTGAAAGCAAAAATACATCCAGAAACCCAACATTTCGGTCCTACAGAATGGGACCTTCCTCAATGGGATACAAATATATATATG